>JAUEJL010092554.1:0-26291 GCA_032274825.1 Drosophyllum lusitanicum
AATACTTGAAATCGTAAGTGAACATACATGCAACGTCGACACTAACATATGACCATTAAATAATAGTTCGTTGACTTTGTTCTTACAAACAATGACCATTAGCCATATCGCCAATGACAATAGTTCAATAACTAATAATATCACAAAAAATAATAGTTTATAGCCAACCATATGACAAATACAAAATTTCATACAAACCGGTTCCGGTTCAAAGACCGAATTACCCGATAACCAGTGGAACCGGAACCGAAAACCGAAAATGAGGTTTTAGGAGAACCGATAACCGGACCGAAAACTCTAATCCGGCTCCAAACGATTCTGGTTCCGGTTCGATTTTTCGGTCAAAAGGCTCATCCCTAAACCTTGGATCTGATACCAAGTTATAACACCGCCTTTTCTGTTTTAAATTAAAATACATACTTTAACTGTTTAGCACCAAAAGCTTATCAGAGTTTACAAAATGCTGGTTTAAAATTACACATGTTCTAACAAGTTACAAAAGATGCATTAAAAGTTTTCTTTCTAAACACCCGGAGCTATCCAGCTGATCACGGCTAGGGCCTTACCTTTGCTGGAACCTGAGCCACCGGCAATAGACAACACTGAAACATAAGCTAACGCTTAGTGAGCATACTAGCTAAACACAATTAATCAAATAATAGGAGTAAAGTCTCTCAGGGATGTCTCACATCTAAGCTGTAACACCTACAAAACTATTTAGACTGTCACTGTTCTGGAGTATAGCTACACCACCTGCGTAGCCATATCCCCTAACACTGTTCTGGTATACAGCTACACCACCTGTGTAGCTGTATACCCTATCACTGTTCTGGTACACAGCTACACCACCTGCGTAGCTATTTACCCTGATACTGTTATGGTGCATAGCTATACCACCTGCATAGCTATACACCACAGCTGTATAATGAATATACATAATAGCTATCTCATACAACAGAGTTATCATAGAACAAGTATATATGTAACATAGATACATACTATTCCAGATATAAAACAAAAATAGTACACTCACCTCGTAATTGAGTAATATGCAAAACAAGTAACGTGATCTAACAAGTATCCAAGCACCTTCCTACACCAATGAATTTAACTAGGAATTACAAACTATATAAATTGCTCTGAAAACAGTTTTGGAAATTGTACAGTGCAAGGGCACGCCCGTGCCTTCACACGGGCACGCCCGTGCCTTACTAGTTACGGTTGTGCTTAACTCAGAAATGGGCGTACCTTATCCTTAAGACATGCCCGTGCCTTGGCCAGGTACGCCCGTGCCTCAACCCTAGAGCACGAAGGTACCTCAAGAACTATGGTTTGTCACGGGGAAATAGGCACGCCCGTACCCCCATAGGCATGACCATGCCTCATCCTGTATCAGCAACTGACAGTCGACCAACCGACTGTTTTTGCCATTTTTCGACTACTTCTCAATACCAATCGATCAAACACTGTAAAGGGGTGTTTTTCTACACCTCATACAGCTACTATCAACACCAAAAACATAAATTACACTCAAGATCAATGATTCATCCCTTGAATCATTGTTTGACCCACAAGAACATCAAAAACTACAAACCAATCTCACCTTGAGCTACTATGGATTGAGATAGTGATTAAAATGCACTAATTTCTGTTGTAAAATCTTGATTCAAGGTTGTCCAAAAATCCTAGCTGTGTTTTCTTCAAGTGTAAGTATGCATATGTGTTCAAGAAAAGTCTACATGTATATCTACAAGTATTAGCATATGACAAAACAGCCCCTGAATTTCTTTAACTTTTATTTTGATAGTTTTAGCCCCTCTAGTTTATAAACACCTCTAATCTCATAAGGGTAACTCATAATATTCATAAAATTTATTAAAGAAATTTCGAACCTTGGGGCGTTACATGTATTCACGCTGTCAGAGCCTTCCCGCAGTCCTGCCCTGAAAGAGAGTAAATAACAATGGTAAACATAAAGATTAGTGAGCAGACATAACTTGCACACTATAGTAGGTATGTACACATCAATCACATATATCTATGATCACATCATTAATATCACATAAAACCATAGTAGTGCACGATTTCACTATTGGGTCACAGTTGACTACCCAAGCCGTGGGTTTCACATGCCTGACTGTGTCCAAGTTGTGTTTTCACCAAAATATAACATAACCCTACCACCACATTTCAATATCACGTTAGTTACACTTTCACATAATAACATTGATGAAGGTGATGAAGATGGTAGGTCCACAAGCTTGTAATGTCTTCTCCTAGTCTTTTCCAATGCTCTAAGGGTTCCCCAGAAGTGTTTGGACGTGATTTGGACCTGGAATTTGGGAGAGATTGTGTAAAAAGTCAAACCCCTGTTCTAAAATTCGAACTGTCATTTAAAGACGTACAGGGCAGTCTTCACGGGCATGAAGGGCCTTCATGGGTCGTGTAGCACATGGGCTTCACGACCCTACACGGATCGTGACCGGGGTCGTGAAGTGCTGGTAGACCAAGTGGGTCAAATGGCATTGTGTCAGTTGATAAGGTTTCTCATGACATGTGAGAAGGTCATGAGGGGTCGTGAAGGACCTTGGCCACATGGCTCATGAAATGCTTTCCGGTTCGTGTAGCACGAGGTCTTCACGGCTCGTGAGGGGTCGTGAAGCACCACTTTTCTTCTATTTTTAACAACTTTGCTGGAAATCAACCGGGAATGACTCGTTTGTTACTGAATTGCTAATAAATGCATGTATGGTGAAAAACAAGTGATTACGAAGCTAATATAAAAATTCTCACTAGAAATCTAGGCAAAACGTAAGGAAAATCGCATAAGAAACATGTATAAATTAGAGTACATCAAATATGAACATTTCACACTAATATAATGAACAAATTAGTGTAACTCATCTTATTGCAGCAAAATTAAGTGCCACATACCCTATTTATACTTGTACACTATCATCATTATACACTAATTAGGGTTTCCACATCATACGCGTTAATCGGCAATCACCTAAAATTAAAGTTTCCATATCATCATTAAACACTAATTAGGGCCACATATTGTAACACTGCCTTTTTCAGTTTTAAACTAAAATACATACTTTAACTGTTTAGCACCAAAAGATTATCAAAGATTACAAAATGCTAGTTTATATTCACGCACGTGCTAACAGGTTTACAAAAGATATGTTAAAATTTTTCTTCCAAACACCCGAAGCTATCCAACTGATCACGGAGCTGGGGCCTTACCCTTGATGGAACCTGAGCCACCTGTAACAAACAACACTAAAACATAAGCTAACACTTAGTGAGCATATTAGCTAAGCACAAATAATCATATAATAGGAGTAAAGTCTCCCTGGGATGTGTTCGCATCCAACCTGTAACACCTGTAAAACTATTCAGACTGTCACTGTTCTGGAGTGTAGCTACACCACCTACATAGCCATACCCCCTAACACGGTTCTGGTATATACCTACACCACCTGCATAGCTATAAACCCTGTCACTGTTCTAGTACACAGCTAAGCCACTTGCGTAGTTATGTAACATGATTCTGCTCTGGTGCATAACTATACCACCTGCATATCTATACACCACTACTGTACATAGAATATATAACATAGTTATCTCGCATAACAAAGTTATCATATAACAAGTATATATGACACAGATACTTACTGTTCCAGATATCTATACTATATTATAAAGCATTTACACCTTTTTTGCTTAAACTCTTAAATTTTAAGTGTTTTGAAGTTACCAAACTACCCTTCACCCCTTTCTATATATAATGTAATCAATTCTTTTCTAACAGTATAAGAATCATAATAATAGAAAACTCAATATTTCCACTTATAGTAGTGTAACAAATAATTTTTCTTAAAAGAAAGACAATGTTTCTACTCATATGCTGATACATAATTAACAAAGTCAAGGCTATATTTTTCATAGTTTAAATTGCATGTAAATACGTGTTAATATAAAAATTAATTCAAGCTATAATTTTATGTATGGAAGTGATGAATAATAAAAGAATTTTTAATTATTTTTACATTTATTTTTCACGAGTTTTCTAATTACAATCTTACGTATACATATTATTTTCATATAAAGTAAAAATAAAGATATTACATTCCCACTCTCTTTCAAACTTGTTGAATGTTTCAAGATTTCATATTATTTTAAAAATATACAAATTTTATGGATGAGATGTTTTAGCTTTCCTGAGTGATAATTATCGTATGATTTATAAACATTCATAAATTCTATAAAAAAGGAAACAACAATTAACAATAAAATATTCACGGTAAACCCCGTAAAAAGCATACCATAATGTTTGAATAAGCAGTATCAATTAAAAACTATTAATAGATTAGTAACTATTAAATATTATGTATCTTAAATAACATAAAATTTCATAATAAATTTAAAAAAACAAGCCAACACAAATTAATCTAATTATAAAAAAATATTTTTATATCTAAATCTTTCATTTTGAATAATTTAGATTAATTATTCGAAAATACGTATAACTATAAATCATTAAGTAAATAACCTAGAGCTTGAATTAGTTTCTTAATTTTTTAATGACTTATAAATAAAATAAAATTATGATGCGCTACTTTACTTTGTTGTTTTGATCTCTTAATTTTAAGTAATTTAAAATTACTAATTTACCACCCATAAAATGAAATGAAACTATTAACTAGAAATATAGAATTAATTAGATCCTTATGTATCATATTGATAATTAAACCTTCGACAACAATTATATATAAAGAAATTAAATTCTAACATATATATTAGCTATAGTATAATGCATTTTAACATACTCCTTACTCAAACTTTTATGACTACATATTTTTAAGTAATGAGGATTGATTGAGAAAAAAGTTATATAACCTCAATATTTTATAAAAAGTTGACAAATACAGTCCCCTATACCAGCATACCTCCACAGCTACACCAATATAATCATTCACACAAACTCAATTGCTAAAACTTTACCAATCTATGCGAAATTTTATTGACCAATGATAATTTAGAAAAAAAACCTCAACTATTTATTTTTTTGAGAACACACTTATTATCGAGAAAAAATTTATTTTCCGTCGCCTCATTGCGCGGATACCATGCTTATAACATAAATACTTACATACTATTTATACAAGAGAAGTAGTACACTCACCTCAACTTGAGTAATATGCTAAACAAGTAACGAGTTCTGACAAGTATCTAGACACCTTCCTACACCAGTGAATTAAGCTAGGCATTACAAACTATACAAACTTGGGTGAAAACTGTTCTGGAAATTGAACTGAAAACTTATCAGTGCAAGGGCACGCCCGTGTCTTACTAGGTACATCTGTGCTTAACTCAAACATGGGCATATCTTATCCTTAAGGCATGCACGTGCCATGGCCAAGTACGCCCATGCCTCAACCCTAGAGCATGGAGGTACCTCAAGAACTAGGGTCTGCCACGGGCCGATAGGCACGACTGTACCCTCCTTGGGCACACACGTGCCTCCCCCTGGTCTGCACCAGTAAGTCGGCCAGTCGACTGTTTCCGGCCAAAACTTCAACAAAACACATTCTAATCGATTAAACACTGCAAAGAGGTGTTTTCCTACACCCCTAACAGCTATTAGCATCAACAAACACACAAAATACAATCAAGATCATTGATTCAACCCTTTAAATCATTATTTGACCCATTAGAACTCAAAACTACAAACCAAACAAACCTTGAGCTACTATGGATTGAGATGGTGATAATTCAACACTAAAAACGGCTGCACAATCTTGCTCCAAGGCTGTCCAAAATCTCAGTTGTGTGTTCTTGAGTGTAAGTGTGTGGGTATGCTAATGTTGACTAAAACAAGTCATACATATATCTACAAGTATGGGCTATTGACAGAATGACACCTGAACTTAATTCACTTTCTTTTTGATAGTTTTAGCCCATCTAGTTTTATAAACACCTTTAATCTCAATTAGGCAAATCCATAATTAATACGACACTCATTAATTAAATAAATTAGGTACTTACGGACCTTGGGGCATTACACATACCCTATTCATACTTGTACACTATGGACATTCCCAAAAATCCCATCTTTGGCCACACTTGGCAATTCAAGTACCAAAGAGCACTTGGCTATCCACACTAACACCCCACTTGGCGATCCTATTACTTTAATGCACTTGGCGATCCGTACTGTATCACACTTGACGATCTGGTCGACCCATGTGGTTGACACTTTAATACACTAATGGGTTGTATTGATGATATTTCCAGCCATGTGAGTGTTTTATACATTTATGTTAGGTTAACTTTATGTGTGAAATGCTTATCTTCAAGTGTATGTATAATTAAATAAGTTTAGTTATGTCAAGATTGACACTAGGTTGCTGGATTTTGGTGTGATTAGACTTGATATGTGTATTTGGGGCATTACATGAGGTTTGTGGATGATGGTTTGGGATTTTGTATATTTAACCAAATGTCCTTATGCTATGAGAGGATATGCTCATGTGTGTTATGTGTGTTGTTTGAATCATCAACGCGTGTTGTTAATCAAGAGGTTATGCTTATGGTTTCGATAGTCACGGATAGAGTCATCTATATCTTATCTCCATCTATGATTGGGTATTTAGTCATATTTTCTGGTTTAAAAGCCTCACGCATTAAGAGGTTATGCTTGTGTGTCTGGTGTAATTCGTTGTGTCTATAAATGTATTACTAATTGGAAAGTTTATACCTTTCTTCCTCTGTGCTTAATAAGTCAACATAATCACGTCACATGATTATATACGTTATTACATTTGGTTAGAGTGAATCTAATTTGAATGATTATCTTTCTACTTTGAATTTCTTCCTATTGCATGCTCTTGTGACTTTATCTTTATTTTATTGTTTTTGTTGTTTAGTTGTAGTATTTTAGTTTAATTAACTTCTTGCTTGTTTTGGACTAGATAACAGTGATGGTTGATTATTAGGAGCCTCCGTTCTCTGAGTTCGATACTCGGTTTTACCAAAAGAGTTATGCTATATACGGATAGACGATACTTGTCTATCACACATGTAGTCTATTTCTAAGGTGAAACCACTTTAAAACATCATGTGTACTCTAATATATTTATATAGAAATATGAAGCATTTCACACTCAATCCCTTGACGATCCAATCTTACTTCGCAATCCAAAACACACTTCGCGATTGGAAGGGATAACACATATTCACTTATTAAGAACTTGCCTATTCATCTCATATTCAAACTTGATGATTCATGAACAACCAATTCAAACAACAATTAAACTCACTCAAATCTTAACCGACTTACATGATTTTTGTTACGATTGATTCCTAACATCATTTAAATAAACCCTTATAATTAGTTGCATTCGTAACAAGTTTTAATGGGTCAAAATCCAGTTATTATCCTTGGTTCTATTTCACGGTTTGAACACTCACAAAATTGAATCTAATTCCACTAAAACTCAACCAATTGATGTAAAACTGACGATAGTGGTTTACAAATAGACCCCTTTTAAGTATCTTGGGGGTAGTGATGACATACAATAGTTTACGAATAGACCCCGCTTAAGTTATGATGTGAGGATAGTGGTTATGACTAGTAGAGTTGGTTATGATACTTTTATGATGTTTATGGTGCTTTAAGATGCTATATAATGTTTCTTGTACCATGATACCTGACCATGTGGGAAAATCTAATGATGTTATGCAGGTGACTCAATTTACGTGTTAGGGATTTGTCTTATAATTACTTAAACCTGACTTATGATTGTTTTAATACTGATTTGTCATGTTTACTCTGCTGACTTATGAGACGTAAGCTAAAACTTATTTTTTTAAAATATGTCTTGTACTTATGTAGAATTCATAAGTGTGTTTGCTGTGCCAGGTGAGCATGGGTGCTACTAGGTAGAGAGTAGATATGTTTTTAGACTAGCACCGACTAATGGTTTTTTTTAAGATTTGAATTTTAAAAATCACGGTGTTACAGCAGAACAACCGACATCTTTTAGAGTAACACACATTTTTTGATCAGTAGACCTGGTCAGGAGTCGACTAGTGTTGGTTCTTTTAAGGATGTTGGTTTTGAAAATGTGGTTTAAGATCGCGATAAATTACACTTAGAGAGGAAGTGGGAAGAATTTAGGTTGAGTGGCGGCTAGCCATTAAGTGGTGGTGGATTCTTTAATGTGGTGATTTCTACATAGACATTTGATGCGTGGTGTGTGGTGTATGGAAGATGAGCCCACTACAATTAGAGAAGACAGAGTGGCAATTGGTGACCACCACCACACAATGGTCAACTTTTCTACCACTTCGTTCCTCTCCTGTGTGAAGAGTGCAATTGCGTGTAAAATGCCACAGAATGAAAGATGCGTGGTTTGGAATTTTGAGGTAGGAAAAATGCTAGGGGGGGAGGGGAGGGGTTTAACCTCACTTTCTCTCTCTCTCTCTCTCTTTATGTTTTTAATTAGTTAGTAGGGCATTGACTGGGTTTCTGATTAGCTAGTCCAACCCGATCTCGAGTTTTTTAGTGAAGGAAAGAAAAAGATTTGAAAAGAAAATTTAGTCTTATTTTGCATTAAAACTTACCATTCAAAAAATGAGAGTATTTAAAAGGAAATAATTCATTTTCTCTCTTTTTAAACTCGAAAACAAGCCATACGTATCTAAGTGGTGGGTTAAATGATAAAAAGAAAACTAACGTGACGATATTTTAATTGGTTAACGAATAATAATTGGTTCTAAAATGTAACATTGTGGAAAGCGAAGCAGCTTTTCATGCTGTTAACAAACTCACCTGTTTATTCACATTTAAATCTGCAGCTTCTTTCCTCTGCTCTCTCCTGTTTCATGCTCTCCCTCGCCACACACAAAAAACTTTCAACCACCAACAATGGCGTCCACCATCTATCGAACCCCGATAAAACCCCCTCATCAACCTATTACCTCAACTTGTAATCAAAACCTCCAATTCAAAGCAAAATTCGTAGTCAAAGTTGGGCGATTTGGTAGGTCAGTCTCTGCCTCCGCATCATCCATTCAAGGAGGCACCAGCGAAGGAAAAAGCGCTTCTCTTCCAAGTAAAACCAGCATTTTAGTAATCATCTTCTGTTACGATTTTTTTGTTGTTGATATATTAACGGTATTTACAGATTTATTTCGCGATTCATTTTAGTCTGTGGAAAATTTTAGGGCCTTTAACGTCTACCGATTTGACTGGATTGCCATCTGAGGGTTCTCGAATTCGTGTTGCTTATCAGGTTAGTTATAAGTTGTTTCATGTGAGAAAGGGCTGAAATCATTGCTTTCTTGTTATTTATTTTTTGAGTTTATATTTTGTAATCCATAGGGTATATTATTATAAAATTGGACACATAATCTGTTGTTGAACTTCTTTTTTTTCCTCTTGAAAATTGGCATTTTTGGCAGGGAGTTCCAGGGGCCTATAGTGAGTCTGCTGCAGAGAAGGCTTACCCTAACTGCGAAGCAGTCCCTTGTGAACAATTTGAAACCGCATTTGAGGTGTGTGCAGCTTTTAATTGAGGCAATTTATGGTTGTTGATCATCGGTTTGATTGCTACATTTTCGATCAAGAATACTTCAGAATGTTGTTTAACTTCTAGCATATTATTAGTTATTAACTTTTGATTGTGAAGACATTATTTGACTAGAGTAGTTGAAATATTGGATTGTAGATACAAGGTCTGAAGCACTATGAAAAGACCGAGGCTTTAACCACATATGCCAAGAAAGACGTTCTTGCTTCTTAAATCAGTGGTAGTAGATATGTAGGATTGAAGATATCTTTTTTCTTTTCTTTTTTCCCCTTATGAGAGTAGCTTTAATATAGAGTAAATTAGATAGTGTTGTGGACAAATCACCGTATGGACCCTCTCGTAGGATGAAATCACGAATGCCCTCAAAAGTGAGTTTAGCGGTTCCAGCTGATCCACTAATAGTTGTGACTGTTCCTGACCAACTTTCCGGTAACGAGGATAATAAAAGTAAAGCTTGGACTTCATCTTCAAACTTGATATCACAGATTATGGGAAATAATGGTATTAAAGTCATTTATGTGAGAGGTAATAGACGCACCTTCCTTCATCCTTGTGTTAACTAGCTGTCTTATCAGAAATACCTTATTCGAAGCAAAAGGTTTCTCGTACATGTTTGACAAAGCTTTCATCAAACCACATGCACTAGTCTCCTTCACAATGTTAAAGGCCACACTCTTAGCTAGTGAAATTCTGATAACAGCTAGGGCTTTTCTATCAAGAGCAGCCCATTCTTCATCTTTCATCTTCTCGGGTTTTTCTCCTGTCAAGGCTTGATCCAGGTCTTTCTGACACAATAAGCCCTCAATTTGCATCTTCCACCATCCAAAATCTTGCCCATAGAACTTCTCAATTCTGATTTTTCCTTCCTCTGCCATTATCCCAAACTACAGGTGTTTCCAAATCGAGTCAAGACTGAAAATAGTGTTCAAACACAGCAGTGGCCGGCTGCCTAAACTTGACGGCTGTTCTATTTCACACTATTCTTTGCAATCAGTCTCAAAAAATTGAAAAAACGAGTAGTTGAATAACCTGACCGAGATGAATCTGCCAAAAAAAAACTTTCTGGCAAGAAAACCTTCCTGTCGGCGATTGAGAACAAAAAAAACAGACTTGTCCCCTTCCGTTGGTTATCGAAAAACAGAGAACAAAATTGTCTTCTTCCTGTGGCGATGAAGAACCCCAAAAACGGCTGTTTTGGTGGCGGTGACTAGTGTAACGGATCAAGAGCCTGAAGCTCTGATACCACTTGTTAGGTTAAACGTTACACACACACGAAAGTAAAACTGAAGACAATTAAAGAACACAAGAGATTTTACGTGGTTCGGTCAATATTGCTATTAACCTACGTCCACGGGCGGCAACTAGGTTTGTATTATATTAAGGTGCTCAGAAAAATACAAGTACAAGGAGATATGTTTATAGGCAAAGCATAATTAGGGAAACCTCCTACTTATGGAAATTGTAATCGCCTAATTAAAGAAACAGTAATCGCCTAATTAAGGTAATTGCCAAAAAAAGGATTAGGGCCGGCTGCCACTAATCAAAGCCTACATCTCAACATCTTTGTGATCTTTGTAGGATCAAGGACTCTTTAAACTTAATCCATGTGTTTTTAGGTGACATGCTTAGGTAATATTATTGGCATTTTGTGAAATGGAACCAACACTTTTTTTCCCTTATTGTGTATTTGTTTAGCTCTTGTTTTCCATGTTTATGTAAAATAAATTGTAGCATGAATAACATGGAGCAGGTTAACATATGTGCTTCCAGTTTCCTTAACATGTGTTGTAGCTCTGTTCAAGCAAACCAGAATATACACGCTTGTAACTCATGTGCTTTCCGTTTCATGTTCTGAATTTTTTTTCTTTTTTACCCCTTCTATTTATTATTTACTTACGCTGTTTTCTGTCAACATCTGGAGACAGAGAATCATAAGTTATGACATGTTAGTATAGGACATTTTTGATTTGTGAAGATAACTTCTCATTTGGAATGTTTACTTTGTAAGATTAACAGGAAAAAAAATATTCATGTACTAAAAAATCTAGAAGTGGAGAAGTAATTTTGTATTATTCTCTGCTCTGAAAAAGATAACAGCAGGACCTACAATTTGTTGCCAAATATCACAACTGACCGCCCTTTACTCTAGGAACTGATATACAGATGACAGATCTACTAATCCTAAATAACTTCTGCTGACTTGTCTAATAATTCAAAATGTAGCATAGAATATATCTGGATTATTTCGTTTATATATAGCCCTGGTGGCATGTCCATATGCACTTCCTCTTCTAGGACTCCATTTAGGAAGGCATTCTTATATCTAGCTGATGCAAGGGCCAGTCCAAGTTTGCTGCCAGTGAAGTAACACCCTTATAGAAACTCAAGATATTAGACGGCTTCTTGTATATTTTTTGGGATCTGTATAATATCAAGTGACATAACAAAAACTTTGTAGTTTAGCAATAAACCTATATGTGTCGTATATTCATTAATTGGGTGAGTGGTACATGACCAGTTCCCTTAACGCTGTAGGCACATTAAGGTATGCATCACTATAATAATCACAATCAGATTTATTGAATGAAACCAAAGCATTTTCGGATTCTGAGTTTGTACCTTCTCGTGAATCCGGACCTCTGTACTTATTTGACACCTCATTTGGCATGTGACTCGTATTGACATCATGATAGTGGTACATGGGTCATTGTAGTTTATTTATTGACTTTCTGCCTTCTAGAATACACCACCATCTCTTTGATTTCTTAGTGTGTGCAGGTGTTTTTGTTTCTGTAGGTTCACATGAGTTTAGATTAGGGTGCAATGCAATGGTTGGCTTTGTTGTGGACTCGTATTAAAATAGACAGTTTGAGACCAGGTGGTATTCATGTCACTGGTCCCCCCCAACCCCTAAAAAATATAAAATAAAAAAAAGTAAAAAATAAAAAAATGTGCGTTGGGGTCAAATGTCTGGGCTTCAAGAACATGATGCCCATAGAGTTGTAACTTTTTTTGGTGATACAAGAGTAGCCCTTGCACTCACTTTGGATACATGAGTAACCTAGAAAACACATATTTGAGAGATAGATGATTTTGTGATGGAATGTGTATACAGCGAGCTTTGAGGGGAACATTTGACAAGAGACTATTGTGAGTGTATTTTTTTCATGAGTGTTTGATGAAGTTTTTTGAACTTTAAGAGCTTCAAATAGCATAGAATTGATGAGATAGGTAGCCAATAATATGGCATCATGCTAAAATATGGATCAAAAAATAGTAGTGTAAGTAAGTGAGTGCAACTTCAAGAATGTGTCTGTTTTTTCCTCTCAACTACTGTATTCTGTTGTGGAGCACCAACATATGAGCTAACATGAATAATCCCCTTTCCATTGAGGTATCATCCTAAAGTGGACTTAAAGGATTCAATCCTGTGAACTGTTTTCAAAACCAATGTTTGTGTGGAATTGGTTTTCTATCTTTTTGTGGAAGACTGGAAGGTTTGGAAAATATGCTTAACTTTTGATTTTTTTTTTCATACGGAAGATTCAGGTGACTCATATGTGGTCATCAATAAAGGAAACGAACTATCTAGACTCTGAAGTTTTATTTAATATTTTTTTAACCTTACATGGTCCCCACATCTTCGGTAATTAATTTTTCTCCCAAAACTAAGGTGTAGTGGAGGGAGTAGCTTCTTACACTAATATTTTTTGTAACCATTTGCATCATCCTGAATCTTTGGCACTATTGTACGCGCCTTAGGAAGCTGAATTATTGACATCTATACTAAAAAGTCTAAAATGAAGACTCAAATATGCTCTTAAATCTATTTTTCGCTAAATGTATGTTGTATGTTCATCTTTCTCTTTTAAACCCTCGTGTTGTTTGCCATGCTATAGAAATTTGCTGTCTTATTGACGTGAGATTAGATTTGTTCCTTGTATCAATTTAGTGATCTTAAAGCAACAGAAATATATACAGAAATTTCTGTGAGGCGGTTTTACTTGCCATTTGCAATGTTTAATCTTTAAGAAAATTAATTTAGCATTCAAAGTGAACTACCATAAGATTAAGATTGTTCCTAAAAGGAACAATATTGGGATGTAAGGGGCACATCCAGACTGCTTGCATAGGCCAGTTTTACTACGTAATAATTTTCAATTTTATTTTATTTATTTATTTTTTGTGTTATTTATTCTACAGGCTGTTGAGCGGTGGCTAGTTGACCGAGCAGTTTTACCTATTGAGAATTCTTTAGGAGGTAGCATTCATAGGAATTACGATCTTTTACTTCGACACAGATTGCACATTGTTGGCGAAGTCAAACTTGCTATCCGCCATTGCTTGCTAGCTAACCATGGTGTCAAAATTGAAGATCTGAAAAGGGTTCTTAGCCATCCACAGGTATAATATTTGTATCGTTTATGTAACTAAGGGGTGTTGGATTTTTACGGTATTATTGCAAATACATGTTCTTTAATGTTTGGATTAACAGATTCTCAACAGTTTCATAGCAGCTGCAATAAAACTGATTATCAAAGGGTAAAAATAGAATCACCTAGTTACTTCTTTTAGTATAATTCAAGAGACTCCTAACCATATTTTATAATACTTGTCTGTTCTTCATAAGAATATTTGTTTTGGTCATTTTATGTATTAATTCGTTAAAGCTAATACAATTTAGTACCTTGAACCTGGTTTACTGGATTTTCTTATACCCTGACCTATTAATGGGGCAACATGGTACAGTCCACATGGAAAATTGGTCAATTTTTGGCCGTGACTCACTAATTTGGTCACGTTTCCTCACATGACTCACTTATGTCAGGGCTTTGATTCACCAGAGAATACATGTTAGTCTCAGTTTATTGAAATTAAAAGTCATGTGAGCATAAATGGCCAAGTTAAGCGAGTCGAGGCCTAAAATCGACTACTTTTCCATGTTCAGGATACCATGCCGCACTTTTAATAGTTCAGGGTTCAAGTCTAGGGTACTAAAATGCATTTTGGCCTTTGGACCATAAACATCTAATTTGTTGTGATTATTATATTATAACTTTAAACAACAATAGACACTGAAACACTATTTTCTACAACCTGATTATCTGGTTTTGATTATTCAAAAATCACACAATTACTTTCAAAAAGAAAATCCAAACAACCCCTAATCGTCTAAACATATTTTGTACTTTAATGCTTCTATAGGCTCTTGCCCAATGTGAGAACACTTTGACAAGATTAGGAATAGTGAGAGAAGCTGTAGATGATACTGCTGGTGCTGCAAAGGTAGTACATGCTCCTTAATTATTTTTTATTTTTATTTTATGTTGCTAAGCAATAAGATAACAATGTAAATACATAGGTTCTGAAAAAAAGAATATTTTTAAAAAAGTTGGAATTATTTCATGATTTCAATCCGCTCAACAAGGGAACTATATTTCTTAACACCATACTATCTAATCATTTCCTGTGAAGCGTGTGATCACATTCTAGCAATTGTCATAACGTATTTATGTTGCATGTTGTTGAATTAATGTTGATTACCTAAATAAAGGTAAAATACTAACAATTTTTGTAATGCATGCATGTTCTCTTATCAGTTAGTGTTCCAGTTATGTTTGGCATGCCGTATCTTGCATTAAAGATATAATATGATCTGTATGCAATCCAATCGTAGGCTGTAACTTGTTTCTGATGTATTTACATAATCATTTTCTACTTCAAAACATGTTTCTATTTTCTACTTCAGAGCCTTCAAAATTTCAAAGCTACATTCCAAAGGAACTTGTGAATTTTCGAATTCGTAATTGGTACAAGTAATGTAATTAATTTGACACCACAAAGTTTATTGGTGTCAGTTAATTACACTGCATGTACCAATTTTGATACAGAAATGTACTAGGTTTCTACATATATGGATCGATCTATCACTTCATATCATGAACATCTATGAAGAAGAAAAAGAAAATGTAGGCTTTCTTGGAGAGCCTATTTTGCAATTGAGCTTTTACGACTAATATTTGAATCTGAGATCACCAAAGTAATGCTGCATATGTTTGATTTCTCATTTTGTTGATGAAAATTGGGAACTAAAAAAATAACATTATCACATATAGGTATATTTAATAACATAACACCTCCTTCAAGTTTAATTGTGATATAATATTATAATGTAATACCGTTAAGAAGTTATTTGCTAGATACTTGATAATGCTTCTTCAGATATTGTTATGTTTAGAACATTGAGATCATGGCTTTGAGGAAAAAGATCACTGTTATGTTTAGATGTGTAGTTATTTCATAGACGGTGTAGTGCATGTATACTGGATTTGATTGTACAAGAATGATTGAAAGTAATTCCATGACTTGTTAAAAGGATTGGATTAACTTTACTGTATTTAAGGAATTATACATTTGCTAAAGTCATTGAAGTTAAGTGTTTAGTTTCTTTTATATAACCAAATTTAATTGGTTTTATCATGTAAACCAAATTTAAATATCTTTTGTTTTTAGTTTCTTAGATACAAAGTTGAAAGCATGTATAACTTCACAGGTAGGAATTTAGTAACTTCACTACAATGTAGAATCAAATTGAAATCATGTCAAAAGATCAAGTTACAAAGTTGAAGCATGGTACTATGGTAGTAACTTCACTAGACTTTAGAGCTGTTTAAGTGTGAAGTTTAACATGATCCAAAAAAGAACTACGTTGATATAATTAAAAGAATCCAAGACTGAAAAATGCAACTATAAAAATGAGATACCAGTAGCCCAAAACAAATTTAGTTATCTTCTGAATCATGTAAAATAAATATATTTATCATTTAGTGGTAAGACTTGGTCTTCATGGGTGAAAATACCCAGAAGTCCCAAGTTCGAACCCTAGGAGCAACCCAGTTTCCCCCTTGTGGCCGCGGAGGTTCACCCTGGGTTAATAAAAAGGAATATACAAGATTTTTTTTGGGTTCTTTTTTAGGGGGAGAGGAAGGGTAGGGGTGGGAGTGGGTGAAGATTCTAATATTTTAGCTGAATGGATAGATCCAGATGGGTCATGGTTCGATCCAAATAGGATTTGCCTAGATGGATATGTCTATTGGATCGAATGTATAATTTCTTTTTGATATGTTGGATCATGTAAATGGATTGGCACAACTGCTGATTGGGAGATTGCTACACGAAATTGATCCCTATTGAATCTCTAAGATTAATAAAGATACTCATTCACCTAGCTTGTAATTGAATGTCTAAAATCTTGACCTAGACACCTAGTAACATGTTGAAATTTTGTAAGTACAAAAATGTCAATATCCCAATATTCTCTGAGTTAACTCTATTTGTCCTTTAGCTAAATTACATTTGTAATATATATTTGTTTCTTTATATCAAAATAATAGATGACTCCAACACCATTTGTTAGGCCATCCCTCTTTGAATCAAGATAACAAGGTTTTGATTCTTGGGGTCTTTTTGTTACTACTCTGTGTACGTTTTTTTCCCTGTGTGGCTGAGGGGGGGGGGGGGGGGGGGGGGGGGGGGGGGGGGGGGGGGGGGGGGGGGGGGGGGGTTGGGGGGCTGCGGCCCCCCCCCCCCCCCCCCCCTCTTCTTTTTTTTTTGTCTTTTTCTCCTTTCCCCCTTTTATTGTCTTACCTAAACAAAATGAGTTTTATTTCTAAATTTATTGTGATAGAACTCAATATAACTTTTGATTTATTATGCTCATTAGACATTGTTAATCTTATAAGTCTTAAAAAACTTAAAATAAGAACTAGAGTTATATACGTTTGAAAATCTAAATCCATTTAAATTTTGTATGAATTCACTAATAAGTATCAAACACTGTATGTCATGTTGATCATTTTTATTTACTTTTTTTTTCTTTACAATTTATCATAAGTGAAATAGTTGTACTACCAATGAAATTTAATGAATGCAGTACTATGATTTTTAGCTGCAACTGCACATGACCTGATCTAATTTATTATTATGATTGTTATTTCTGTTGTTTTTTTAATTCCATCACTCGGTTTATCTTGCAATTGTAAATTCTGTGATTTAAATTATTTATAATTATTCTTTAATTTCTAAATTATAATGTCATATACAAGGTTTTAGGCGGGAACTCTAAGATAATACGATGACCCAAAATCGAAACAATAGCCTAATTATTCTTTTATCCACCTGGACACTGATTACCTCAAATCAATCATGTTGTAATATTAACATGAATTACACACCCTTACACATCAATGACTCAATGTGTTTAACTGAAACATGTGATACCATAACATTAATCTAGATAAAAACATATTATAACCAATTCCAAGATGATAATTAACGCCGACGTGAAAAAAGTACGCCTAAAGGTCCTGGGGCGTTGACTGATAATCCTTGTTATAGATTATTGTTTGCTGATGTTTTTTTCCTTTTGTTTTCTTTTTTTATTCATTACTTATTTTTGTCTTCCACCTGGCAGCATGTTGCTCTCCATGAACTTGAAGATACTGGAGCAGTTGCTAGTGCTGCTGCTGCTAAGATTTATGGATTGAATTTGCTTGTTCAAGATATTCAGGTACCTCTCAAAGTTGTTGGACAAATGGATGTTGGTAAAATGCCCAACTAGGCATGTTGTAAAAAAAAGTGTGTGTGTGTGTGTGTCCCGGGGGGGGGGGGGGGACTGGTAAAAATGCTTAATGTATTGATACATCTCAAACACGTGAAGACGGGCATTGTCCTGGAACACGTTTTGTCCAAGTTTACTACCTTCTAACAAGTAATTGGTGTGTTTAATATTATAGAAAAACTATACTATTTCAATAATAATCCAATCTTTTGACCCGTTGGACCAATATTCTTTATAAATGGATTTTTTAAATTCTAACCGTGACCCATCAAAATTATAAATAACCTGAATCAACCCATTTATAAATAAATGTGATGATATTGCTACCTTTTAGTTCTGGATATCTGTGACTCAAACTTGTATGGTTTCTTCTCCAGGACTATTCTGATAATGTGACTCGATTCTTAATGCTGGCCAGGGAACCCATAATTCCACGTACAGATAGACCATTCAAGGTTGGCTTACCCGTTCTACCTGAAAAAAAATCATTAATCCTTATATTTTATTATTTTTACCTTATTATACATAACAAACATGTAATATATGATTTTATTTCTTAGACGAGTATTGTCTTCTCACTCGACGAGGGTCCTGGGATGCTATTTAAGGCACTAGCAGTGTTTGCTATGAGACAAATCAATCTTACTAAGGCAATTTTCTCTATTTTTCTCATCGCTCACAATTCACATTTTTTTCTCATAACATATCATTAACTTTTCAGAATTTAATTTTCCTTGAAGCAGATTGAAAGCCGTCCTCTTCAAAGGCAGGCTTTACCTGCGCATAATGAAAGTACCAATGGGTTTCCTGGGTATGTAAAGGAATTTCTTTTTCTATTAATTTTTTCGAGGCGGTTTGAGTAGCAAGTGAAAACGGGCTTGGTATGGGCTGGGTTTCTCTTTTCTAGATAATTATGCTATTTTATATAACTAATTAGGGTGTCAAAGTTATTACAAATAAATCTATTATTTCAATACTAATATAAACATTTTTGGAACAAAATGATATATAGGATTGATGCATTAAGTTACACTTTGGGCGACTTTCGACCTGTTTTCTTTTAAGCTAGATTGTATAATTTTTGCATGTTTGACCCGATGGAGATAAAACATAACGCAAACCAACCCATTGGTAAGAAAATGGGTTGAAATGGGCACCTTTTCTATACTCAATATGCTTTTCATTTATTTAATTGCAATTAAAGTTTTTGTGCAGATCATTCCCTTACCTTTTCTATGTTGACTTCCAAGCATCTATGGCAGACCAAAGGGCCCAGAATGCTCTTTCACATCTTAAGGTTCATTATTATTATTTATAATATTAATTTGATCTTGATTTCACTTGGGCAAACACCATGAATTATTGATGTTCACATGTTACACATCATTCACAGGAGTTTGCTACTTTCTTGAGTGTGCTAGGAAGTTACCCTGAGGATGTCAGCATATGACATTTCCCTATAATATTGAGGTAAGAGTTTCATAAATCCCGATTATTATTATATAATCCTACATATATTCCCCTGTTTGCATAATTGCATGTTTTTAGAACTCGTTTTTTTATTATTTTTTCTTTTTTCCTTTTTCTGCGCGTACTCAGGATCACAAATGTAAAGGCTGGGCGGTATTGACAAAAAACATACTGTTTTTTTAGCATTGAAGTCGTGTTAAAGGTTATGGTTCCTTGAAGGAATGATTGTGATTATAAGAGAACTTTTTTGCTATGATATGTTGGAAATTTGTATAGTTCAATTAGACCCCCAAATGGAAGTTTTTGCAACGGGAAGACGCGTGAGAGAGGGTCTCCCTATCCTCTGGCATTTATTAATTTCATTTTGTTTGATACACATAAGAGAAAGACATTCATGATCCTGACATGTAAGGATTATTTAGTGTTAATTGATGAGATGTCCATTTTTTTCATGTGAGAAACTTGCATAAGATAGGTTTGTGTAATTGCTACATTTTTTGGTAGGGGTTTAGGTATTATTTATCGAGTTTTGGTTAATAACAAGCTTATTTGGAGGTTTTGTCTGTTTTCAGTTAGTTTTGTCTTTGTTTCTTTCGCCCGACCTTAATTTGATCTTCTAAGAACCTATGCTTTCTGTCTTATAAATGTACACAGCCCAAAGTCCTGAAGGGGTGATACGTCATCATAATAGTTAAGTGCTACTTGGTGTTTGTTGAACTTTGTTTTATTGTAAACAAAGTATAGATGTTGGCTTACCATCCTATAGTTGGTTTAGGAAATACTAGACTCCATGGTGAAGCTTGAACTAGGGATGCAGATCATGATCTTAAACTTGGAATTAACCTAATTCTTGGGTGAGGAATGAGTTGTGCAAGGCAAGGAACTTGTTTTGGCACCAGAAAAGGTATCATTGTGGTACACTTTCCTATGTTTAAGTCCTTAGGGGACTCCATATGAGAGTGAAAAAAAAGCATGTATTGAAGAGTGGCAAAAACTTTTGGGAAGAACTTACTTCAAGTCAGGAGTTTTACTTGGTGATCCAATGGGTGGTATGTTTGTACTATCTTATCGTTGGAGATTTGTCGGTTTATAAAATTTTATTTAGCAATGACGGCATATATAACAATTTTAAACCTTTTAAATTTCTCCACCAAGATTCATATGGATGTGTTAAGAAACCTAAAATAGCCATATGGGGTTTCAAGAAATACAATCTTTGAATTGACTATAGTGCCCCTCCCTAATTACAACTTCCTAAAGCTTCTTTTTGTTTCATATGCCTACACCGCTGTAAACATGTCGATATCGAGGATGACAATGGGACGGATATTCACTTCCATATCCGATTATAAAATCGTATCCCACACTTGGTCCCGTTCTATTTGGTATCTTGTAATAATAATAATATAAATAAAAGATTAACATTTAACAAATTTATTAAACGATCCTAAACTTTTATTTTATAAAATAAATTTAATTGTTTAATCTTAAACATCCATTTAATCAATGTTGGAATTTCAACTTTGACTTTTCTAAGTCAAAATTAACTCAAAATTATTAAAGAAATTTCATATATGTCTTTTTTAAATTTTAAAATATCATATTTTTCACCTTAATTTACCAATATCATAATTACTCTTTATAACATTTTAAAATATCATATTTAACTAAAGTTTTAATTTTATCTTTATAAATATTTTATATCCATTTTAAAATCTTTTAATTATAACCAATAAATATTTGACTTTATTGCTCTAACTGTAACAATAATGATTAATAACTTGTACAAAAAACACAAGCAGTCTCTATGTATCATGATACTATATTTCTTCCGTTACGTCTGCCCTCAACCTTGTGTCTTGACTGCTAGTCTAGGTGTTGATGTCAAGCTTTTTAATCTAATCTAGTACGGTTACAAATCAACTATCAGGTTCGCGAGTATAGGACATCCCAATTTATGATTATAGTCGATTAAAATTTTCCAAATAGGATTTTCGCTCCTTAAAACTTAATACCAACACATCAAAACAATGAATTGAACTATAACAAATTTGATTTCTTAGCAAAGCGAAGAAGTCCAAAATTAATAAATGTTACATAATATAATCACCCACATAAAAATTTAGAATATCAGAATTTTATAATAAGCTAATTCAAATCCTTCTGTAAATAGTAAAAACAATAGGGTTAATAATGGTTTAACCATCAAAGTTTTACTTCAGTTTCGGTTTAATTATCAAAGTTTTTTTTCAAACAGTTTTACCATAAAGTTTGAATTTATAATTATTTAATCCTCAAAGTTACACCTTCTTTTTGGTTTAAACCTTAAAGTTTTTTCCCAAACGATTTAACCCTTAAATTTTTGTTAAAAATGATTTAACCCTCAAAGTTTTGTTAACTTTTTAATAAAAAGTAAAATGCATAATAAGTAGATAGGGTAAAATCGAAAACCATACAAAACTTAAGTGATTAATAAGTTTTTTTAACAAAACTTTAAGGTTTAAATCATTTGAAATTTTTTTTGAGGTTTAAATCATAACAAATTCAAACTTTATGGTAATTTAGTTTAGAAAAAAACTTTAATGGTTAAACCGAAATTAAACGAAAACTTTGATGGTTAAACCATTATTGACCCAAAACAATATCATTAATCTTTTTCTATATTAGTAGTTTCACCGGTTGAACTACTATCTAAATATGTTATTAATAAAGTTAATAATTAAATGGTATATATGATAAATTCTTAAAATTTTAATAATAATAATAAAGAATGTTCAATATAGTCCATATTTAATTTATAGTTATAAGGGACTAATTTTAGCCTTTGATTAATGTCATCAATGGTCCAGATTGCATATTGAATCACCTGTGATTGAATATTAAAATTTTAGAACTATATTTTTTATATGGACTTTATTTAACACAACTCTAATAATATTTATATATATACACACCTATACATAGTTAACTTATCATTTATAATATTAAAAATTTAATATGATAATAATAAAAATTAGTGTAAAAAAGCAAAATGGTTCGATGTTAAGTAAATAAGATCAGATAATCGCGTGTATATTGACTAAAACTATAACCGTCTCAACCCCGCAAAATTTATAAAGACCCCACACTCGCTCTTATAACCATTTACCTGAACTAAAAACCGTCGTAAAAGTTTCGGGTTTGAGTTTTCTGTAAAGTTTAGGTTTTTTTAATCATCATTAAGCGATACTAACCTACACTAAAATATACTATACAATTCCCATTGTTCACAATGTCAAAACTCACAGAAGTCTACATCTCTACTTTCCTTCAATCACGGCCAAAAAATGCAGGAACCTGTCAAATTCCCAAAATACCCTGGGGAGACAGAAGGATTACCAACTTACATAAAGGGCAAATGAGTATTTTGGCATGTCCTCAACTATGGACCTTAGCCTCATGAAAGTAGTTAAGATAAAGATGCTCAGACAGAGTTCAACTGCTACAAAGATTAAGATACCCCATTTGCCCATCATTATTTTTAGAAAAAGAGTTGCCACTGATTTCTGCCAAGATTATTCATGTTTGCAAGTGTTTGGTCAAGTTAGTGGTGCATGTATTATAATAATAATAATAATAATATTTGTACTAAAGATTAATTTTTAAATTAATCTTTTTGTATATCATCCTACTCGATTGAGTTTAGATAATATCAAAATCAAGAAATAAGATACTAAAAGAAAATTAAAAGACGGAACAGTGTAAGTTTGTGGAGTTTCAACTTAGAATCAATTAGCTATGACTGGAGTAGCTCAATACTCTTATTAAACACGTTATAAAGTCAATTTTCGTCCCATATAAAACATTACTCAACAAACAGTTGCTACTGATATAAGGAGTATTGATTGTGAGTTTAATATTGGCTTGAAAAGGAATTTTTTTATCTCATTTTACTAAATCTTCGTGTTTTATTATTCAATTCACTAAATAATGGTACGTAAAATTCATTAATTATATTTTCTTTATCTCTTCTTTATTTTTGACATATGCCTTGATGCAGTGAGTACGAAGAATTATTTAATAGGATGATAAGATCCCCTGCTTAAAAAATATGTTTATATGATTTATTTTAGGAGGGTATTATAGACTTTTGACTTGTGATTGAAGCATGTATTCTCTGTTTATCAGTACAAAGATACTTTTTATTTATTTATTTCAATTGGTATCATTTATAAGCATACACACCCTCTTGCCTATTGCAGAGCAGTACTACAATCCCCTCCTCATATCACTCATTTAAATCTTCACCATTGGATTCTCTCTCTCTCTCTCTCTCTCTCTCTAGATGCTTGTGATTTCTGAGAACTTTTCTGGTTTTGTGGGTCAGTGAGCATTAATGTTGGGCAAAAACTTCCACATAAAATCCCTATTTCCAAAGTGCTTGATAAGGAAAGTGTAGTAGTAGTAGTTACTAGTTAGTAGTTAGTGAAGATATGCAGATGCAGACTCCAAGAACAAGGTAAGACACCATTAATATCTCCTTACTTTTTATGATTATTTCATAATTCAGTTGTTGGTAATCTTGTAATAATCTATTATCTGCTACCCTTTTAAGGATTTTGTTGATTATGAAACTTTCATTGTTGAATCCCATTTTTGTTTTTCAACAATGAAAGTGGATGAATTGCTTAGGGGATGTTTGACATTGCATCTTGAATTCATTTTGAGTTTTTATGATATGTTAACTCTAAAGATGGTGTTTCGTATTGCGATTTGAAAATGTGATTATGTGTTTATTTGCTCGCAAGAGCGATTTTGAAGTAGGTCCTAAAATCTTGTTTTAAAAAAGTCGTTTTAAAAACGTGAAACAATCCCAAACACTACTTACTATTGGCCAATTGATAACTTCGTTCGAGATTTCTTGCTTGTTATTAGGTTTAGATGATAGAATTATAGTCGATCAATTTAAGGTTATAAGTGTTTGGATTAGCTTATTAGAATTTTGATAGACTTGTAAACTAATTATTAGTTTTAAGAGCTTGTTAATTTAAGCTTAATCTCTTAAGTCAGAAAAAGTTGACTTATGAACTTATTTTAAATGAGAAAATAAGCTGATCTAAACGAGAATCCTAACGGGGATTCTTGTCATGTAATTTGGGAGATAATTTGTACATAATAATGATTTGCCCGTATAAAGTAATGATGACATTTATGCCTTTACAAACTCTTTCTCAATTTTTTATTCATATTATGTATGGCAAATGAAAAATTCGATTTCCTATTATTTTTTTCTATTTCATCCTCTTACTCACCAAAAGATGACATGCGTAATACAATAATTCTCTTTTCTTGCCACATCCATTGATTTTTGGCACTTGTCTTGATCTTATGAGTAGGAGAATAAGTATGAAGATTTTATAAGAGGATATAGAGACAGATTATTATTATTATTATTATAATTATTATTATTATTATTATTATTACTATTATTATTATTATTATTATTATTATTATTATGTACAAAATAATCCATACTTTATGACCACTAGCATTGTACCCGTGCAATGCAACGGTTACGAATATTTTTCTCGATAACCTGTCCGTTTTAAAATAGGGGTGATGTGTTTCTTTTTTAAATTATAACGGGTCAATATAATTTCACATGAATGGCAATATCAAATAAGAGTGTTGGTATTATAACTCTATTTTATTTTAATTATATTATCTATTTAAAAAATCTAGTAATTTTTATAAATTTAGGTTGTATGTTATTTAGATTTGATACTTTTAGTTATACGTAATGTTAAAAAGTTAAGTTAAAATATTAATTATATGATAGAATATTTAATATGAAAAGTTTAATTATCAATTATTTTTAATTATTAAGTTAATTTGTACTGATTTGATTTTTTTAAATAATTTTTATTTCAAAAGGTTTAGTTATTAAAATGATATATAAGATTGTCTTAATTCTACCAAATAGTTGTTTTATTTAATAGTTTCCATTTAGTTTAATATTAAGGGTAAATTGGTAATTTCAAATTAATTAAAATTAAGAAATTAAGACAAAATACCTAAATGTTTTATAAGATAGTATAAATAGTATATATATATATATGTGTGTGTGTATATATAGTGAAAAGATCATTTGAAAAACGTTTTTATTATGAGTATCACGAGTAGTATTTGTAACCGTCATTAATACTCATTAATAGGGATATTTTGGTCTTTTATATAAATTTTCAACTGTGAATTGCGTACGGGTGAGTTGTCATTAAAGATTGAGCCTTGAATTTTCTGAGACACCTCTTATTAATGCATCATTAATGAGTTGTCATTTTTATTTCCCATTGATTTATTTTAATTAAGAGTCAAGATTGATTCTCACAGTACTTGCAATTAAAACGGTTTTCAAATGAACCATCCTATATATATTAGGGGTGAGCATGGTACCGGAACTGGTACTGTTACCGATTTTACCGAATACCGAAATTGGTTTAAAGACGGTACCGAATACCGTACCGAGTATTCATATACGGTACTGGTACCGGTACCTATTTTACCTAGTTTTTTCGGTACTAGTCCCGAATACCGATTTAGCAATATTTCAAGTACCGAGT
>JAUEJL010092555.1:0-14068 GCA_032274825.1 Drosophyllum lusitanicum
GAAATGTGTGTTAATTAGGTTTTAAGGTTGAGAAATAGGCTATTAAAGTGGACAGAAGAAAATCTCGGCCAAATCTCAGCTAAATATCGGTCAATCTCGGCGAGAATATCGGTTCCGATATTTACAGCCGAGATTTTCAACCGAGATTTTTCCTAAGTCCGAGATCCGAGATATCGCCCCGAGATTAACTGCACAGCTTCGGGTAGTTTCTCGGGTTTGCTTCGCGAACACCGCTCCCCCCCCTTTCGGGTTAGCCTTCGGTTTCCCTTTTTTTGTTGTTGTGTAAGAGAGTAAGTAGAAGAAAATTATTTAGGTTGAGAAAGAGAAAAGAAGGAAAAAATGATGTGACA
Source organism: Drosophyllum lusitanicum (assembly GCA_032274825.1). Lineage (NCBI taxonomy): Eukaryota > Viridiplantae > Streptophyta > Magnoliopsida > Caryophyllales > Drosophyllaceae > Drosophyllum > Drosophyllum lusitanicum. The sequence goes on from JAUEJL010092555.1 coordinate 351, forward strand.
CTGACGTGACATTCGGGTTGAGAAAGATGAGAGGTGAGTGCTATTGATGGTCTAAGTTTATTTCCAAAAGAAACCCCTTGTTGATTGGAATGCCCATGAGTTTGATCGGTGTTATTTAACTTTCAAGGTATTTTTAATTCAGAAATGTGCTTAATCTATACTACTATATAAATCATTTAACATTCTCTCTCCTTCTTAATTTCAAGAGTTCTTAAAATTTAATCAAAACAAAATCTTAACATTTCATTATATCTAAATTAATCTCATCAATTCAATCTTTCACCATTTCACTCTCCTAATTTACTTGAACTTTTTATTTATTTAAAATATACTATCCCACACTAACACACTCTTTCACACAAACACAATTATCTAGCATCAACATAATTTCTAATATCTTATAAACTTCTCTTTCATTATTTCATAAATATAAAACTTTTTTCTTATCTTAATGTCTTTTAGAATTTATTTTTAAAAATAACAAAATAATTGATGCAAATAAAATAAAAATTAAAAAACAAACATTTTGTTATAGAAAACTTTTTCGTGATATTGAATCGTGCGAATAACATATCATTACATTCTTGAAAATGACATTTTATAAAATAATTTTTTTATCGTTATAGCATTGCACAGATACAATACTAATGTATTATAACCAATACTATAAAATTAAACATCTCTGAATTAAAAAAAAGAAGAGACAAAAGAGATTTAAAAGAAGTGTTTTATAAGAGTTTCTGGAATGGAAGGTTTGGTGGTCTTGCTATGCCTATCACGATGTATTTACCACACCACCACTTCGTGGTGCATTGTAGAGTAGATGTCGTTTGTTTGGTATTGTGTTTCTGTTTCTTTTTAACAATTTATTTAAATGTAAATTTAATAAAGTATACATATATATATGTTGAGTAAATTGTTTTTAGAAATAAATACAAATACAATTGAGGAGAAGCTAAATGGCGCCTAACTCATTAACATGTCTAGAACCTATCAAAGCCTACAAAAGTTGGTGACTTTAGAACACTCTTGCTTTGAGATATAAAACTTGATTTCTAAACAAACACAATTTATATTCATAATCACTTCTCAATCTCAAAACCTCATAACAAAAATATCTTTTATTATAGTATTTTGTTTTATATCCTTTTATTTTATATTCTTGTCATGTTATTTAATTATGCATAAGTTAAAATTTACCAAATTTTTTAATAACAAATAGGCAACTTGATTCCCTCGTTCATGGGAGAATGGATTTACGAATCCCTTGGGCAATGGAAATCTTTATTGTTAAAACTTTTTTTCAAAACCTTTTGTTGTTTAAACTATTTTGCTAATTTTTTTCAAAATCTTTATTGTTAAACTTCCATAGTACAAGCATAACAACCAATTCCCTTTTCATTTTTTGATCAAGAATAGCAAGTTTAAAGTAGCACAAGTGGATCCTAACAACCTTTGATAGTTGAATGTATGATTGTTTGTTTAGTTTTCAAGTTTTAGTAGGTCAAAAGTGATTCAAGGATTGAATCAAGGTTATAACATATTTCTTGTTGTTATTTGATTGTTTATAGTTGTTTGGGGTGTAGGAAAAACATCCCTGTAGCGTTAGAATGGTTAAAATGGAGTTTTATTGGTGTTTTGATAGAAAAACAGCAAGACAGCCGGCGAACTGTTGCTGAAACCAGAGACTCACGGGCGTGCCTATGGGGTACGGTCATGCCTAGAGACCATGACCACCTCTGTTCTTGAGGTCCAGACGTGCCTTTAGAAAGCACGAGCGTGCTTCGGCCCTGTGCAGTTTATTATTTGTTAGATTGTTATGTGTTTAATACCATAATTGTATATTATTTGTAGGACATTATTGTTGGCATATACACTGAGATATTTCTGGCATAGCACTGTGTTTTTAACCGATTGCTGAGGTGAGTTTACTAAACTTTTATTCATATGTGTGATGCATTACAATGTGTATTATTGATCCGAGGATCAAAGTGAAGGTAGCATGCTACTTCGTGTTGTAGGGTCTACAAGCAGCATTTAGCCTTATGGACGGTGCTAAGATGATGCAGTACCGTATTCATAAGAACTATGTGACCTTTGTATATGATTATACATGTGCTGATATGATTTACAGTTTAGCATTTTTATTAAGCTTTTGTAGTTTAGCAGATACTGTTTTCTGTTTTCTGTTTTTCTTTTTTTCTTTTTACAGGTTGTGTTGACTTCAAAGGCAAGGCCCCGATTTGACTGTTGGCTGCTTAAAACACATTTTTGTAACTATAACCGCTCCTATTTGTGCGACTGAAATTACTTTTGTTGTAATTACGCATATACCTCTTTTGTACAAGCCTGAGGGTTTAAACAATTTTCTGTTTCCGCTGACTTTTCTAAACACGTGTTTTACACAAATGAGGTTATTTATATATTACTTGTATTTTGAAAATTGGGACATTACAGATGGTTTATGCTAAATCAAGGTTTTTGGATCTAATCCAATGGTGTTTTGTTTTTGTTTCTTGTTGATGGAGGTTCAATGGTTTATGTCATCACTAATTTGATTGTTTTTGTTTTTAGGATATGATCGGGGATTTTATTGAAATTTTCTCCACTGACCTTTGATTGGAGAGTTTCGTCTCTGACACCATCTGTTTATTGTTCATCAAGTTTTTTTGTTTATGTTGTTCATCGAGGTTATTGTTCACATTTATACCAACTCTTTATTGTTAATGTTTATCATACTTCTTTTTCATTGAGCTTCATCTTTGGTACCATGTGTTTATTGTTTTTATTCAAGGTTATTGTTTCATGTACTATAAGGTGTTCATTGATGTTTTCATCATTGGTATAATCTCTGTTTTTATTCACAATTTGGATATGTTTTTTAATCTGATTCACACATTTGGTTTGTGGAAAAAGTAAATGAAAGAAAATTACAAATAAAGGACAATTTAGTCATTTTACTAAAATTCACATTATGATACTCTTGATAGATTTACCAATCAAATAGATTTAAGTTTTTTCAGATTCCAATTCCTCTTTTCAAATTTCAGTTACTTAACAGATTCTTTTGAATAATTTTCTTACAAATCAAACATAATATAGGTATACAAAATAAAGTAAAATGTAACCAAGAAGTAAGAATATTATCTATTCTAATAGGGCAATGATTTTCATACAACAAACATCAACCATGCAAAACAGTCATGATATTTTTGTCCTTACAAAGTTTTGAACAATGTTTCTCATCCACATGTTTAAAAATATTATTATCCAAATACATATGTATTATTATGGATAACAAATTTTTATTTTGTACAAATCATGTCGCATTCTAATAGATAGCTAATAATACGACGATCCAATACCGAAGAGAAGTCACTTTTAATCAACACGTAGCCAGATCTTTGTTAGTAACTCCATGTATGTTTTAGACTTTTAGACGAATCAATATTCGGGAAATGACGATAACCTACGACCAAAAAAAGAAAAGATGACGACTATGAGTAGTCGAGGTCAACTTCAAATGCATTACCTCCCCCAAAAGTACAATTGCTCCTTTCCTAGTTATTACTTCCACTTAATAATTAATCCCTCCAATAAATGCCATTCATTTCTAAAAGGACAAAAAAAAGAAAAACCCTCCTCAATACTTCCAAACAAATACAACATTTTAATCTAGCCAACAAACAACGAGAGATCTTCGTTAGTAGGACTCATACGTCACTCTGTCTATTAAATAGGTCTTTTTTTATTGCGAGTATAAATTTCTAAAGGCGATACAAAGAATGTGTATATAGTATGTGATACCTAAAACCTAAGTAAGGGATCCCTTTTTATACCAAGAATTCCTTCTACAATGCATATCACTCAATCTAAAAACAGGATTGAAATCCTCTCATATAGAGAACATGACTCATTATGTTTTCTTATAACAACAATCGATGTGTGTCATTGTTTAAAGTAAAGTGAGATCTTTTATATGACCCACCAATTTGTGTTTTAAGGAAACATATATGACGAGTCATGTTTTTCCTTAATACGAGAGGATCTCGATCCGTGAAAGTATGATGCTAAATTGATTGATGATGTGAAAACGGATAAGAAAAATTCTGTATAATTCTATTTTAACTTATTTATTAAATGAAGAAATGTATAATTTATTATAGCATTAAAAAGTTAAAGTAGGGAATTTACATAATTACCCTGGATTGATATAAAAAAAAATAAAAAATTACTAGATAGATAGATAGAGCTTCTCTTCTACTACGTAGAATTAAAGAGACAATAATTTGGCACGCGCATACACTGTTGTTCTGATCTCCTTTTGAGGCCAAATAAAACCAAAGCCTGTTTATCATCTTTCTCTTTCTCTCTCTTTCTCTTTCTTTTTCCCCTGCCTGCACCCACACAAAATCATAAAGAAAAAGCAAGAGAAAAAAAATATAAAGCTCAAAAAGATCACAGCAAATTAGCAATGCCAGTGACAATGGCAATGACAATAGCAATGGCATCCCCTCTTTTCATCCTTTGATCATTCCCATTTTACACTACCCTTTTTGTTCTCAAAACCCTAGAAGGACCTCATTGGGTCCCCAAAAGTTGATAAAGTAATCTAAAGCAGCATCACATCCATCCCTAAATCTTTGATTCCCATTTCCCGTTTCCCAATTTCTCAATTTCCTATTTCTTTAACTGTTTGATACTTAAATCTTTCATCTCTCTTTACCAAATCTGTAAGCTGTCAGCTTCTGCTCCGCTCCACTGCTCTCTTTTACTATGTTGTAACCTACCTGTACAGATCGAATGTCGAATGGAAGCGACATCTCTTCAAGTCACCAGTAGTAATACAGGTGCTTGTCACTTCTGTATGTATGTTCGTCTATGTGTTTGTGTTTAAGAATTGAGATTGCGATTGAGAGAGGAGGTTGATAGGGATTCATTGATCGATTGATTTCGGCTGAAATGGCGTCCGAGCAGAACAGATTTCTGCAGCAGCAGCAGCAGCAACAGCAACAACCAGCGTCTTCCCGGGTAATCTTCCTAAACCCTAGATCTTATCTCATTCTTAGCTATGTTGATCTTAACCTAATTTCCTTGAATTAATTTGTTTTCAGAAGCACACACTTCATGTACTTGCTCAGATCTGTTTATGTTTTTCTTAGCTACAGTTTATAATGTGCCCTTATGTTTTCTTGGGGCTAAAATAAACTACACAATTGATCATCTTTTTCAGATCTACATTGTGTTTCTCGGGTTTTCAGATCTGTTCCACTGTGCGTGCTTGTTTTCTCTTTAACCTGCTTAATTTTAGCCTACCAATGATTTTGTAGCTGTGGAGGTCAAAATTGCTATCAAACCCCACATATATTTATTCTGAAACGTCATGAATTGTTTGATCTATATATTCAAAACCATCTGAAACCAAATTCTAGGTGTGCTAGGGGTCCAAGCAGTCAATGATTGGGACTTATAATACAGATTTAGAAATTAGTTTATTTTTACTTCTTAAGTCTAAACAGTTTCTTGTATGTGTTATAGATTGCCAAATTGTTAAAATTATGTTATAACTGAAGCTGTTATGGGAAGTAAGCATTTTATTATTGTTTATACCTACCTAGCAAGTATATTAATATTATCATGATGTCATGATTAGCAATAAATAGTTACTTCATTCTTTTGAGGGTGACATTCTTGCTGATAAATTACAAGCTGCCTTTAATGTTATATGCTTTATATTCTCACTGATAAGTTCAAACTGTGATAAGATTATAATTTTTTGTCTGCTCATGCTGCAGCGGAAAAGATGGGGAGGCTGTTTAAGTGGTTTATCGTGTTTTGGGTTGCAAAAAGGTGGAAAACGGGTTGTACCCGCATCTCGTATGCCAGAGACTCATGCAACAGCAAACCAACAAAACGGGCCTCAAGCTGTCGGGCTAACAAATCAGAATAACGCGGTTCACCCATCACTTTTAGCTCCACCATCTTCACCTGCATCCTTTTCCAATTCTGCCCTTCAGTCTACAGCCCAATCACCAAATTGTTTCCTGTCAGCAAACTCACCTGGAGGCCCGTCATCAACAATGTATGCCACTGGGCCGTACGCTCATGAGACCCAACTTGTATCACCACCCGTATTCTCAACCTTCACTACCGAACCATCCACAGCTCCACTTACACCTCCACCTGAGCTAGCTCATTTGACGACACCCTCTTCCCCTGATGTCCCATATGCACAGTTCCTTTCATCTACTTTAAATCTTAAAGGTGATCATAAGACGAATTACATGGCTGCAAATGATCTTCAAGCAACGTATTCACTGTACCCTGGAAGCCCGGCTAGTACTCTTAGATCACCAATCTCACGAGCATCAGGGGAAGGTTTATCTTCATCTTTCCCTGAACGAGATTTCAGCCCGCAATGGAATCCTTCAACACCTTCTCAGGAGAAAGGGTCAGACTTAAAGTTACCCCAAGATGCCAATTTCTTCTGCCCTGAAACATTTAAACAGTTCTATTATGATCAATCTTCATTTCCTCATTCTGGTGGGAGGTTAAGTGTTTCCAAGGAATCTGATGTTTACTCAAATGCTGGAAATGGGGTTCAAAGCAGGCAGAGTAAAGCATGCAAGCAAGATATGGAGGAATTAGAAGCTTATAGAGCATCATTTGGGTTTAGTGCTGACGAAATTGTGTCCACACCTCATTATGTAGAGATCTCTGATGTTATGGATGACTCGTTTTCCATGATGCCCTCCGGGTCCAATAAGCTGCACGACATCAAAACCGGACCAAGCGTTCGGGAAAATCAAGCTCTGAGCCCAAAAAATTGCACAGTGGAAGCAACTCAGTCTAGCAAGAGCGATCCAAGTTCATGTGCAGCTATAAAAGGTGAATCATATCTTACTGTATATGCACATGTTTTTATCTTACGAATTAGAATCCGCCTGGTTTTAAGCTTGTGATCGTTCATCTTAAATCAAGAGTTATGCATAGCTTGTGTATAAGCGGAAAATAATGAGAGGGGATAGTATGGTTTTGAGTGACAAATAAAATCAGTTATTTGAGAATTAAGTTGGTTTGATCAGAAACACCTTTTGTTATAAATAAATATTATGCCATACATGATGACAAAAATTATGTTATTTCATAACAATCTAGTATTTTGAATAAACTGATTAAAGAGGTTTTATGCAACGAAATTACAACTTTAAACCCTCATTTGACCCCACCATATTAGTTTTCTTTTTCTACGTGTTTGACCCATTATGAATCGGTCTATTCATAAGTAAGTGGATTGAAGAAATGTGATTAATTATAAATTTCCAGGATGTTAATCTGATATACTAATTCATTTTGGTGCGACTTTAGATGCCAGAGAAGCTGTTGAGCATTGTTTGACTGACGATGAAGACATATTCTCAAAGATGGGGGGTTCTAGATTGAACGGGAAGTATCATATGGGGATGGGGCACTCAAATTCTGATGCAGAAATCGAGTATAGAAGAGGGAGAAGCTTGAGAGAGAGCAGAGGAAACTCGAAATGGGCGTGAAAGTAGTAGAGAGGATAATGAATTGCATAGTTGGTCCCTGTATGTATTAATGTGCTATCTTTATCTTCCTCTCTCCTTAAAACAAAAAGAAAAAAAAGAAAAAAAAAAGCAGTGATGGATGCTGGTGTTGTCTATTATGTTGTGATTTACTTACTTTGTTTCTGGTGTAAGTAAAACTATTATGTATCTGGTGAATGTGCATTTGGTTAAACAAATGAGATGGGAGTGTGAGTATTTTGTGAAGAATAGGAGCTGGAACTAAGTTTTTGGTTGAATGCTAATCACATCACATGCCCCCCTCTTGAATGTACTTGCTCAGTTGCTTGTATTATTTATACTTGAAATATTCATTCAATGAGAGTGAGGATGGTGACAGATATCTCTTTTCACAATTTATACACTACTCCATGTTGCTACTGGTGAGATGTTAACAAAATCAATCAGTAAAAAGTTTTATTTTTACTAATTTGGTGATTTATTCAGATCTAATCAATCATATTTTGACACTTGGCATGAAAACGTCAACGGTGTTTCTCGATTTTACCAACCATTACTCGAAATTTGGTATTAAAATCTCTTTTATTCTTGCTTCGATATTTTCACGAATTTGTTTCAACCCGATCATTTAGCGACAGACAACAGTAGTGTCCCGTAACCGATGAAGCTCGTGTCACGAATTTATTTTACTATTTTGTTGTTTTCAATTTTGACTTTTCTTATATTAAAAATCAATTTTATTGTATTTATTTTCTTATATAACTTCTAACATAATGTTCAGTGCAAATGTCTTTACATTCAAAATAAACTTCAATAAGTTTGCAAATTGCTAGAAACTAAATTCAATTCTAAAAAATGTTTGAAATTTAGTAAAATAGTATTTTAGAAAGCGAAACATATAAGTTAACTACAAATACTCGGATTGATCTAATTTCAAGGTAAATCAAAAATATTATAAGGTATTTAGAGGCAATATAGATAAGTTTTGACTTCTGGTATACATGTAAATTAATAGGAATAAGTGAATACCATCTCTTTACCTTTTTTTTCTCTTTAGTTTAACCTCTAAAAGTTAAAATTGATTACTTGAATTTTAAGTAAATAGATGATCAAAATTATATATTTAAAGTTGATTTGATAAACAAATGAATGAGATCATACAATAAATTGTATCTCAATTAGTCTTTTATTTATATTAGAAGATAGAAGATGATAAATGTAATCAACTTAACAGATAAAACATAGAAAATATTATATAAAGGAAAAATAAACAACACAAATATTTAATTGTTTTAATATATCATAAGAAAAAATAATTGTGAAGCAAGAGACAAGACTTTTACCGGATATTGCAAAATGAAAAGATATCAAGAATATCGCCTAACATCTCTAAACCATTATGATTAAATTGACGATTTTAGCGTTTAAAATGATAAAATCGATATATATTTTTTTAAATATTGTTTATTTTCATATTCCAATTACAAAACAAAACGCTATAGTTTTTAAGATGATTTGACCAGGAGAATATATATTACTTATCATGCATGATCAATCATTAAATACACATGTTAGTCTGTCATATTATTAAGATTTAACCACAAGATAAAACTTTAATTTTTAAATGGATAACTCGTTCGTACATAACAGTTTTTAGTTATACTTAATAAAGTATAAACAATTAATACATATGATATAATTTAATAATACATAAAACTGTTATGTATTATTACAAACAAGTATATATGGCCGTATCTGTGTTCAACCAAAAATAAACATATAAATATTTTAGTCAATAAATAAATAAATAAAAAAGATTATCGAATAAAGACAAAAGAAATGAATAATAAAAGATTAGGATAAGCATTAAAAGCATGTTGGGAAAGATTACGCGGAAGTTGTAAAGGGCGGCACACCACACCGTCACCGCCACGGGATCCAACGCCCACAGCTTCCGCTCTGCCACCTCCAATCCTTACATATTTATCCATCTGCTAAATCTTCGATTACCTAATCTCTTTCCATTATTGCCCTATATATATAAAAAATACTAACCTGCTGCTGATTGAAATCCCCATTACATTGGACACAGTCATTTCATCCAACACTTTTCGGCGCTTAATTCCAAGTTAATAATGAATTCAGGTGAATTTTCAGCTACAAGCAGCTCTCCGGGTTCCACCTTCTCTAAGTTCTTCCGGCAATTAGTATCCCCGGCCAGCAGGAAATCCCCGACGGGTACATCTTCGTCTCCGGTTCATTGTGGTTCCGATGACATTGAACAGGCGTTTAATTACTTCGATGAGAACGGAGACGGGAAGATATCGGCTTCGGAGCTGCAGAACAGATTGAGGAAGGTAGGAGGGGAGGAGCTTCAGTTATCGGACGAGGAGGCGGAGATAGCGGTGAGGTCGTCGGATGCTGACGGAGACGGGATGTTAGGGTTGGAGGATTTTGCGAAGATGATGAAGGAAGGGGAGGAGGAGGAGTTGAGAGAGGCGTTTGTGATGTATTCAAGGAAACCATCATCAAGGGAAGAATACGGTGTGATTACACCCAAGAGCCTGAAGAAGATGATGGTGCGATTGGGACATGAGTCGACCAGCGTGAAGGAGTGTAAAAGAATGATCGGGAAATTTGACGTCAATGGAGACGGGGTTCTGGATTTTGAGGAATTCAGGGCCATGATGAGCTATCGTTAATTAATCCTCCTTCTCCTCCTCCTCCTCTGTCAGTTGAGATTGTTTGTTTATGTAATAATATAATTGAGGCCGGGATTAACTTGGTACGTTAATTTGATTTGTCTGTGAGCGCGTGCATAAATTAAATTAAATTAAAGATGTTGAATAATGTAATTATGATGGTAATTAATTGTTGAATGTATATATGTTAATATTATTTGGCGAACCCATCCATCGACTTTAGACCCAACTTAATTGTGCATGGAAACGAAACCGCAATCATCTAATGCCAAATGAATAAAAATGGGAGGTTAATCAAGTAATTTACTTCAAAATCAAGTAAGTTAACCGGTGCTTGGTTGGTTAAAACACACACAGTATACTTATCTGTTGTTTGACTCACAGTAGATTAATTAAGAATTATTACTCAATTAACTATAAACCAATGGCGTATTATTTACGACCCTCAAGTAAAAATGAATCTATTGATTCGATTAACACATAAATATATAAAGCTATATATTTTTATTTTTAACCTCGTGGTTCAATTATTATTTCAATAATCCAATAAAATTGCAAATAATAAATAAGTAAATAAATAACTTACCACTAACACGCAACTACCAGACCACTAACGAGAATGCTACAAATTTCTCTCCTTAAGAGGATTCCGTCCCCGGGATCTCTTCGTGCTCGAATAAGCAATGGTAACGATTCTTCATGTCTACCTCTGTCTCTCAAGTCAAATCAGAATCCAAACTGTGTTTTCATTTAACCAACACCATCGGAATCTGTTTCTTGCGAAACTTTGTCACCTTCCGATCTAATATCTCAATGGGTTCTTCCACTAACCTCTTTTTCGAATCAACTTTCAGTTCGTGTACCAGAGAATTTGACTTTCATTATCTACTTTACATTTTCTGAAATAGCAAACATTAAACGTATCATGAATAGTGCGAAGATATAAAATTTCTTGCTTGTGCGTTTTGAAAACAGTTTTGAACAAAAAATGAATAAAGATTAAAAAAAAATGCAAACTACGTACTTAAAATTCATAAATTAATATAATTCATGAGGCAACCAACATTAACATGTAAATAATGAATTAATTTTGATGGGGTACTAAATGATAACCCAACACACACGCTTTAGTAGAAAACAATTGAAAAATATACTTAATACTTTGCTTCATTCTCATCGTCTCCTTACAAAGTAAAATAACCCATAATTATATTACAATCAAGGAAGGAATAAAGAATGAAAAATAGCAACCATCCTAATTTACTTGAAGATATAAATTGAAAAATAATACATAAATTAAAGCCAAGTAATGGTCTCTTTCTTTCCATTACTAACGACACGAATTTACTTGAAGATATAAATTGAAGAGTATATTATTTTTCCTAAATAATAAATTAAGATCACGTAGTAAAAAATAATCACTCAATTATGAAAATGATTGACCATCCAATCTTCTGCATCAAATTTGGTTTTCATCGTCAATATTAAATGAATTAATTAACTTGGTTAAATAAATTAAACTATTTCATAATACCATAAATATAAAATAGAATTTCATTAGATATCTATACTGCTATATAAATTATTTAACATTCTCTTTCTTCATCTATTTTAGTTCTTAAAATTCAACCAAGACAAAATCTTGACCTTTCATTATATCTAAATTAATCCATCTATTCAATCTTTAATCATTTCATTTTCTCTTCTAATTTACTTTAACTTTTTATTCATTTAAAATATACTCTTCTAGTAGTCTCTTACACTAACACACCCTCTCACACAAACACAATTATACATCCATATCAACATAATTTTCAAGATCTTATTAACTTTTCTCTTCTTATTTTATAAATATAAATCTTTTTTCTTATTTTAATGTCTTTTTTAATTTATTTTTAAAATTAATAAAATACTTAATACAAATAAAAGAAAATTTGAAAAACGGATATGTTGCTGTAGAAAACTTTTCATGACAATAAATCGTGCGAATAACATATCATTACATTCTTGAAAGCGATATGTTGTAAAACAAAAACTATTTACCGCCGCAGCATTACGCGAATACGATGCTAGTTTAGATGTAATAAAGACATAACTCGTGCGATACTACGATGATGTTTTAGTTTAACGTTCCTTAGTCTAATAATTTTAGTATTATAGTATTTAGTAATTAATTTATATTTGAACTACTACAATTTCTTTGGCATTTAATTTAGAAAAAGTTATTTTATCATATTCTTATCTTCTCTCTTAACTTTAACATTTGTATTACTCAGATGAGTCGAAGAATAAACATAATTATAATAAGTATGATTAATTAGTATAAGGATATAAAATGCTTCTTTAATTTATATATATGCTATGTTGATCAAGAACAAGTCAAGAACCAATAACTAACCTTCAATTAGTAGCAAAACAACACAAATAGCAAGGATTCACGGCTGCCTTTTGTTTTTCTTTTGAAGAAATAGGAAGACATACACTAATGAGATAAACACCAACAAAAAAGGAGGAGCCTAAGTTGGCACCTGTGTTTTCAATTAAAACACACACGGTACACTTATGTGTTGTCTAACTCGCAAAAGATCAATTAAGCAGTCATACTTAATTAATTATCAACCTACAAGGTATTATTTACGATCCTTAAGTAAAAACAAATCTATTGGTTCAATTAACACATAAATACATAAAGCTACATATTTTTACTTTTAACCTCATGGCTCAATTATTATTTCAATAATCCTATAAAATTGCAAATAATAAATAAGTAAATAAATAAATAACTTACCACCAACACGCAACTACTAGGCCACTAACGAGGATGTTACAGGTGGGTGGTGTGGCGACGAGGTGATGCGTCGGTAGGTAACAGCAAGACAGAAAGGTGGAGTCATAGCAAAGTTTGAAGATGGTGTTGTCTGTGAAACTCACATTTTTTATGTTTCATCCGATAACCGAGTGTGTCTTCTCCAAGTAATCCGCTTCACTCCAACCGGAACGATATCTGGCCTTTATTTTATTATATATTCCGTTAAACTTCATCATATGCTTCTTCATATCAGTCCATTTTAAGATTATTTTGTCTTTCTTGTGGCTCCCAAAGTTCTTTTATTTAAAATAATCGATTAAGCGGACTCAAAAGTCACCTACAACAAAGATGTGTGTGTGTGTGTGTGTGTGTGTGTGTATATATATATATAGAGAGAGAGAGAGAGAGAGAAATACATAATCAAATATTGTAACACCGTATTTTCAACCAAATTTTTCATTTTAAAATAATGCGGAAGCGATAACATAACTGAAAATATTTACAACTGAATACACCAAACAATTTTCCAAGTTAACAGTTAAGTCAAAATACAAGTATTACAAAAACCACGGCTCGTCACAACTAATATCAGAGTGCCCGCCAATTATTCCCCAAGTAACACCCCCTCACAACCGAACCGCAGAACTCACCAGAAACCTG
>JAUEJL010092566.1:0-14066 GCA_032274825.1 Drosophyllum lusitanicum
GGGTTTCTGTCGAGTGAAGGTTTCAAAGTATCAATTGTCGAGATGACTAATTGCTAAACTTTTATGTTTTAAAAAAAATATTAAAATGAAAAAAATAAAAACCGGGTCGACCGGTTCAACCATAAACCCGGGCGGGTCAATACGGGCCAGGAATGAGCAAAAATCCGGTGTATATTGACCCGGTCTCCTCACCGAGTCACGGGTCAACCGGCCGGGTCAACCCGGGTTTTAAAACATTGCTTACAAACAATATAAAAATTATAAAAATTAGTTATATTATTTAAAAAAAATAAAGTTAGTCGTGTTTAATGCAATTTGTCTTATATAATATATTGTAATAAAAATCTCATAGAGTAATACCAACTTGATCAATTATATTTATATCTAAACAAGAAATAGATCATTTTAAAATAATTAGTTTTTTAAATAAAAAATACTAATAATTACTATATATAAACACAAGTTTACATATGAGGAAATTGGAGATAAAAAAAAGACCGTAGATTTTCCATTTTCAACAACTACTATGCCTTTAATTTGACTTAAAAAACGGAAGCATTCCACATTTCTATGCACATTCAATACAACATTAACTAATATAATTATCACAAACAATAATTTCTGAAACCAAGTAAATTTTCTATCAATTAAGTACTTCAAGTAATTCTATGATATTTTTAAAAATAACTTTATTTAAAATAATTTATTGATTTCATAATGTTTCTCATATAAAAATTATGAGATAAATTAAATTTACAAAGTGAACTTTGTAAAAATATATTCAAAAAATTAATATTTGAGATCGATTAAAATATGAAGTGAACTTCGTAAAAATATTTTAATTGATTCGACATATTTTTAAGTCATATTTAGTGAACTACCCATTAAAATAAACATAAAAATAAATAACAACTTCTGGTTTCAAATGTGTGTTTCTTTTTCCTTATAATAAAAGAAGCTAATATTCAATTTGATACTATCCATCAATAAATGCATTGCTCTTCCTCTCCATTTTTGAGATCTAATTTGCTGGATACAAAATTTATTTCTACCAGACTCATCTCTCTCTCTCTCTCTCTCTCTCTCTCTCTCACACACACACAGAGTTTGACTCGTAGAGCTCCATCCAAGCACTCAACTCAAAATCTTGAAAGATCCTACATGGGTTCTTTAGTTTGTATGATTTAAGAGATGGGGTTCTCTTGAAGATTCATCAAACTAGTCCAAAGATTCAATCTTTACAATTTTGTTTTGCTTCCAAGAAAATGGATCCAAAAAACTTCGTTTCCAACTATGAAAGACCTTACTTCTACACTCGGCCACCTGTCCCACCACCGCCACCGCCGCTCACCGCCGGCCACCAATCACATGGGTTCAATTTAAACGATAAAGTAAGTCCAAGTGTTCTACTAATCATCATAATTCTGGCTATCATCTTCTTTGTTTCTGGGTTGCTTCATCTTCTTGTTAGATTCCTTATGAGGCCAGTTAATAGGGATCCTGATGAGTTTGATAATGTAACTGCCCTTCAAGGCCAGTTACAACAACTGTTTCATCTTCATGACTCTGGTGTTGATCAATCTTTCATTGACACCTTACCTGTTTTCACTTATAAGTCAATTATAGGTGTGAAAGACCCTTTTGATTGTGCTGTGTGTTTGTGTGAGTTTGAAGGTGAAGATAAGCTTAGGTTATTGCCTAAATGTAGCCATGCTTTTCATATGGATTGCATTGATACTTGGCTATTGTCACATTCCACTTGTCCTCTTTGTAGAGGTAGTTTGCTTTCTGATTTCACTCCAGAATCTTGTTGTTCACCAATTGTGTTTGTTCTAGAATCTGGGAGTAGTGAGATATCTAGAGAGATTGTTAATTCTGACCTACCAAATGGTTCATCAATCCAAAGGGAGAATTCCCATTTGAGTAATGAAGAATTTGAATTCAATAAGGGGGAAATGGTGAAAGAGGAGGAGAATAAGGAGAAAGTGGTTACTATTAAGCTTGGGAAGTTCAAGAATGTGGATGGTGTTGGTGGTGGTGGTGGTGGTGGTGAGGGTAGTAGTGAGAAGCAAGCAGTTGATGGTAGGAGGTGTTTTTCCATGGGGTCTTTTGAATATGTAATGAATGAGGATTCATCTTTACAAGTACCAATTAGGACCCAAGTCAAGAAACAAGCAAGTAAGAAATCTTCTCTACCAATCACCCCATGTCACCGACCCGCAATGTCGGAATGTGGTGGTGATTCTAGGAGAGATTTCAAAGAAATTGAAGTATTTTGTGGTGGTAGTGTTGTCGGTGGTAGTGATGGTGATACAATTGGGAAGAGTAAAAGGGAGAGTTTTTCTGTGTCCAAGATTTGGTTAAGGGGGAAGAAAGAGAAACCTAATTCGATGACGACGTCCAACATTGGGCCGTCGTCAAGAGGGTCTTTCTCATTCCGTTTTCCAGTACACCGGAATGAATTGAAGGCAAATAGGAGGGCTAATTCTGAACTAGAGATTGGGAGGTTGGAGGATGATCAAGAAATTCAAATTTGTCAATGGTTGGATTCACCACCACTAGAAGCCTTAAATCCACCATCTTTTGCAAGGAGGACTCTACTTTGGCTTATGGGTAGGCAACAAATCAAGGTGGTTCATTCATCTTCCTCAACAAATGTTTAAATTTTTCCCTCCCTCCAAGTGTACCTGTTTTTTTTTAAATATGTTGTAGGTATTCCACAATTTTTGGGAGATTAGATTAGATTAGTTGGTAAAAAGAAAGAAAATGAGATCATGATTAAAATACAAGTTATACATATGCGTGAAATTTCATAAATTGGTTTCTTTTGATTTGTATAAAGTAGATAGTTTTTGTTTCTCTTAAAGCGCCCTTTGCATAACATGGATTAACTTTTCCTTAAAAAATCGGTTAACACAAAAATAATTTAAAATAAAATTAGGGAAAATTAGATGTTGTTCCACTCTTTATTTAAGTAGTTTGTTAGTGTAACATCGCCGAATTACGTGATATTAATATTATGCATCATTTTCCTATAAAATTAATCATTAAAATTAGGCACAACTGTAAATTTTATATTATATATCAAGTCATCAAGATGACTTAAAATACACATATAAGTTAAATCGTATATATATATATATATAAGACATTTTTTATTGTTATATTATCAATTGTTGACCATAAAAGTTGTTAGGTTAGGATGGTTCTTTTTTTTTCAAAATATGGTGGTTCACTTCAAATATGTCAATTTGTTACATTTATAACAAACTTCGTTGCTAGACTTTGCTTTAAAATGGGCATAGTCATTGACACATCGACAATGACTAGATCAATTCTAATGAGCAAAAAGTAATTTGAAGGGTAGGAAAGCGGTTTGTGTCACATATATACTTTGATCGATCAATTACGATAATGTGAGAACTACAACTCTTAGATCTTTAGTAACGTACTTATTGTGTTAAGTTGTAAATGTTTTTGCAAAAAGCTCTTTGTGTAGTGAAAGTATCATTTAAATTCGAAAGAATTTGCATGACATCTATCTAAAAATCTAGTAATTATATGATTTAAGATGCGTTGTTAATACATATATGTCAACAATATGTATTGGCTATGGGGAAAGAAAGAGTAACCTAATTCGATGACGACAACTAGCATTAGGTTGTTGTCAAGAGAGTCTTTCTCATTCCATTTTCCGGTACACCGGAATGAAATGAAGACAAATAGGATGGCTAATTCTGAATAAGAGACAGAGAGATGGAAAGATAATCAAGAAATTCAAATTTGTCAATGGTTAGATTCACCACCACTAGAAGCCTCAAATCCACCATCATTTGCAAGGAAGACTCTGCTTTGGCTCATGGGTAGGCAACACATAAAGGCGGTTCATTCATCTTTTTTAACAAATGTTCAAATTTTTTTCTCCCTCCAAGTGTATATGTTATTTTTAAAGGCAAACTGCTTTAAAAATACTACAAACTTTGACTAAATTACTATTGTCTACAACATACTTTAAAGTTGATTGGAACTTTAAAGATGAAGCTTCAACATGAAGCTCTTGAATAGGTAACCATGATTGTTCATCTAGAGAAGCTTTTTTAAAGTTTTTTTTTTTTTTCATTTTCTTCACACACCAACACTCACAAATCTTGTGTTTTGGTGTTCGAGTTAGGGATTCAAATCAAACGCACACCTAAGTTCACCATCTTATATGGGTTTTTTTGAATATGAGTTTTCCGTTCTTGGATTTTGTGACTTCAAAAACACCAAAGTTCATCAAAATCACCACCGCCGCCGACTGAGATGGAATTGCCAACCAACAAGGTGCAGATGGGTTTGTATCATCAACCAAAATCGATTTCAAGGTACGATTTCACCTAAATGGCTTTGAATGGAGAACAAGGAGTGGTTTCAAGGTGCGAACTTTGGCAAAATGTTACCATCCAATGTTTGGTTTAATTCTTGGGCATGAGTTTGAAGGAACACATCAGATTTTGGGTTGATTTAGGAACACAAACAATTTGTGGGATTGAAGGAACACAAGAAGATTTCCATGGCTGCCGCCGCCTTCAATCCACCACTGCAGGCTTGGTTTGAACTGCTGTCGCCTTCGGTCCATCACCGTCGACCTAGTTCAAACCAACACCGTTGTCGTCGCCTTCATTTCTAGATTTGGTCTACGTATCACCATCGCCGCCGACCATGTTCATCTTCATCAGGGTTCAGGTTTAATTTTTTTTTGAAGTGGGTTTTGTTTCATGAATTGTTATATGCATTGATCTTGATCTGGGTTTTTATGAGTTCAATATATATCTTTAAGATGTTTGCTTTACGGGTCTTTGTTGAGATATGCTTTCACCGTTTTGATTATTGTTGAAATAAAAGGTTGGAATTTTGGATTGAGACCAAGAATATGAAGATCATGAACAAATCGAGAACAAGTAATTAAAAAATAGGAAAATAATTAAAATGACCTATAACGTGCCATTCAAGTTACCTTTTGTATATAACGGGATAGATAAGAAAGTTGACTGTATTATTTTAAAAAATTAAAGTTAGTTTATACAATTGAAGATAAGTCAAAGTACGTCATATTTTCAAGCAATTTGCCAGCTTTTTAAATTAATATTTTTTGGGTATTCTTCAATTTTGGGAGATTTAATTAGGATTAATTAGTATAGCAAAAACAAAATCAAATCAAGATTTAAAAAAAATCTAAACACAAAATTATATATATGCATCAAATTTCATATATAGATTGGTTTCTTTTGATTTCTCTAAAGTAGATAGTTTTTGTTGCTCTTTTCCTCTACCCCCAAAGTGTCCTTTGCATAACAAATTTCAGTGTGATTCTTAAATGGTAAATTGTATGATTGAGAAAAAAAAAACTAACACCCTCTCTCAAGATATATATACAAGGTATAGATTTATTTCTATGTATAAATTACTTATTCTAGGCTTAATTGTCAAAGTTAGATTGTATAGCAAGAAATTTAAAATAGACATGTAATTAAGTTTAAATGTTTATCTTACCTATAGTTTAAGACATATTTAATTGTAGCATTATCATTACTTTATATCAGCCAAGAAATTGTTGTGTTAGGGTTCCTATAGCAATTGTTGACCATAAAAGTTGTTAGGTTAGGATGGTTCTTCTTTTCAAAATAAGGTGGATCACTTCAAATATGTCAATTTGTTACATTTATAACAAACTTCCTTGCTAGACTTCTCCTTGAATTGCGGGTATTTATTGATGCATTTTCGACAACGACTTAATCAATTCTGAGGAGCAAAAAGTAATTTAAAGGTTAGGAAAGCGATTTGTGTCACGTAATTATTTTGTTCAATCAATTATGATCATGTGAGAACTACAACTCTTAACTCTTAAGAAAAGTATTTAATTTGTTGCAAAATTTCGTTGCAAAAAGTTCTTTGTGTAGTAATGACAGTGTCATTGAAATTTAAGAAAATTTGCAAGACATATATGTGGCTAAAACTTTAAATCTATTAATTATACTATTTAAGATACATATTGTTAATACATATATGTCAACAATATGTGACTATGTGTATATTCAATGTGAATTAAGCAAAAAAAAAAAGATAGATTTAATTACAATGTATTAAGGGAGGACACTTATGTTCCACCAACCCTAGCCCCACAATGGTCCACTACATTAAATGATTGTCATTGTAAAGTATTTCAAAGAAGAAGATGGTGATTGAATCATATTCTATGGTAGTTTAAGAAGTGAATGAAGTGTTCATGCATCAAGATAATATTATTGGGATATATGTTCTGATTTTAACCCTAAATGTGAAGTGGGTGTAAAAACAAAAGGTTGCATTACAATCATACATGCATGTTTATACATAAGGAAAATGAAAATTTGAAAATGTTCCGGTTAATATTAGACCGATCGTATTTAACCAGCTCGAGAGCACTAGTTGAAGCTGGTCACACACACCAACATCGCCCCTTTCTTTTGCTAACCACCAACATCTCCCTCTTAATTTCTATCTCTCTTCTCTCTATCTCTCTCTTATCTCCTCTATTTATTTATTTATTTTTAAATAAAAAAAGATTGTGTGGGATGGATGTGAGGATTTATGAGATAGAATGAGATGAAAAGAGAAAAATGATGCGATATAAATCGATGTAGCAATAGGAATGAAGGGGATAAATGCTAATAGTTTTAGGTGGTAAGTCGCGTAACATACAGTGAAAGGGCATGTGTCAATGTTTTACTATAGATTTTATTTCCCTAGCCACTAGGATATTATTACGAGGACAACCATATTGAAGTTAGTCATACATAATGGTTGATTACACCAAGCAAATGTGGATCCCTCAAAATAAAGAAAGTGAAAGTACAAAAACAGTAAGAGCAAAGATTCGAAATCAAAGATCTAAGACATATATATTAGATTTCTTTTTTAAGTAACGACTTATTTGATGTTCGTATTATGTTTCAAAATTTTCTTTGCTTGAAGATGTAAATTGTAGATGTGAAAATGTTGGATTTTCTCACCAGAAACTCAGTTATGCTCTAACTTAAAGCCTGAAAAGCAATCCATGCTAAATAATTGAGAGGATTTATATCCTCCTATAAAATCATACTTATAACATCAAGACAAGTGTCAAAATCAATGGAAGAAACGATGAGAATCAGTAGATTACACACGTCAACTTAAGCTAAAAAAGTCGGTTAGTGTGATCGATTTCGTAAATTTCTCATGATTGATTTCATCACATTCAAATGAATTGATGATTTGAGACTACGATAGTACTATCTAGATACATGGCCAAGACTAACTAGATATGTATATGAGCCAAGAACTATAGGCCATTATCACAAAATATGCATTCCTTACATCAAGTTGATGTATAGACCATTATCACAAAATTGAAGACTAAGAACCATATGAATTATCAGAGGTTTCACAACCGGACTAAATGTTTTATCATGATTTATTCCCGTGCGTTCGCTTTCACCATTGCATGTAAGAGCTATATAGAAGCATATGCACGAAATTTTGTTTTAAACAACCACATCGAATGAACAATATTAACCAGGCCAACATGTTGTAGACAACCGACCAAGTACCATATTTAGTAAGAGCATTATATTCCATGGACTTTTTCCTGAGAGGTTCTATATCCTTCTACTAAATCTTCCTATTAATTCTTCTACTCACTATATTAAGATAAATGTTAAAATCAAGAGTGAAGATGAGAATATGATATTAGTAAATTCTACGTGTCATTATTTTATGGGTAGAAAGACGAAGTAAGAAATTTGGGTAAGAGAGTATAATTTCGTTTTCCCATATTAATGGAAACCGGTGGATGTGGTGACAAAAAAATAACATATTAATGGAAAAATTAAAACATTAAAATATTGCTTTTTTATTATTGTATGATTTTAAAGTTTGTATTCTATTCATTTATATTTTTACTTTTTAAATATTAGCTATAATTTATAATTTGTATTTGAAGAAAATTCAATATAAAATGAAAATCAGTGGTGATGTGAAGGTTAGTTATGCATATCATGACTATGATTGTTTAATCATGACTATATCATAAGCTGAAAAGCTAATGTGGCAGTCAGTTATGACATCATACATATCATAAATACGAATAATCTTACAAACCAACAATGGTGACTTGGTTCTCACTTCAGTCTTACCTCATACTTAGGTGTCATGGGTTTTGAAAATTTTCAACACACCCTATTATTAGACCGAATTATTATGTCATAAAAAATATACTTATACAATGATTATATCAGTTGTAACTTATATAAACCACTTTTAGTAAGGAACTGTGTCATACATACCCGTTTTTGTGAGCCTTTATTCTAATTAATCAATATGACTGCAAGAAGAAATGTTTCATCATTATAACCTCCCTCTTATTAACTACACCTTTTGCAATCGCACTATTGTATTTCTTGTAACGTACCTTGCTCGTCCATTTTGTTCTGGAATACCCGCTTAGGGACTATAATTGACTTATCACAAGATTTGGGAGCGAAATTCGGGACTTTGTTCTTTCGAATTAAGGTAATTCCTCTTGCATACCATTAATCCAATGAGGATTACCAAGTGCTTCTTTCGTTTTCTTTGGCTCTGCGAGATACAAAGTAGAAAAAAACATCCAAGAGTTAGTGCTAGTCTTTTCCCTTGTTTAATTTGAACTTCTACTTGAACATCACTTATCACTTGTTAGACTAAATGACCCCATTATCATCTTGCATAACTGATAAAAGGACTAGAATTGACATTGTTGGGTTTAGACACTAATGTTAGACCACCCTTACAAGAAATAACTTCAATATGAGCTTCAACTTCTACTAGTTGATCGTTAAAGAATGATTAGTACTTAAAGGAGATTTAGGTTTCATTATCATGGGAACAACTATATAGATTCAAGCTGATGATCATAATGATTGGTTAGACTAAAGAGAGTGATCATACTAGAAGACGAGACGTCAAGACCACTAGAGTGTGGAAAGAGAGTGTCGTAAGGTAAGTGTTAGTAGAATTTACAGAGACTTAAACATGTAATACTATGTTCAATATTATAAGACACTAAAAGATCATATTACATCACACCTTATTAGAACCGATATACAATATAGACTTTCATATGTTCAAGAAATTAATTCTTAGATAAATTACTTAAAGAAAGAAATAATAAAAGTGTTTGTTATTTATATAGTTTAATAGGTTAGTTTGTAACTAAACTCCAACTAAAGGACTTATGAAGTTTAACATGTTAGAAAAGCTAGATTTCAAGTGTAAATTAGCTACCCATTTATAGAAGATAATTTACGACATTTGAACATAGTCCTAACACAAGTTTTACATCACAAAAATTCTCCTATCATACTTTCTTTAACTTATGTCCATGGTGCCAAAACCCTAGGTTTCAGCCTTGATGCACACACTCTGGGTTCTCGGTTGTGTGTACGAGTCTCATGATGCAATCTAGTAGCACATTTCACAATGGTGCAGTGGTGGTGTGTTCATTTAAGCGATCCGCGAGTTAAAATTCTTTGCTTCAAGTATAGAAATAGATAAAAGGATTTAGTTCATCAAATGTATCAAACTTTTCAGCTTTTGTTATTGTGTGTATCAAACTTTAAAAGTTTCTATTGTGTGTAACGAAATTTTAATTTGTTGCTAATGTATGTATTTTGGGTACATAAAAAAAGGATAAAATGTATAAGTTTAGTACATATAATAAAAAGTTTAATATACACAATAGCGACAAAATAAGTATTCGATACATACAATAGAAAATTTTAAAGTTTGATACAAACAATAGCAAAATGTGACAAGTTTAATACATTTTGTTGAACTAAACCCTAGATAAAACCCTAATATACCATGTTCTTGTTTTCTTTTCCAATCTGATTGGATCATCGTTCACGCCGGTTAATGTGTAAAGTCTACGCATGATTTAAACTTTGATTTAGACTATATAAAACCCAAGAGCAAGTACATGTATGACCTTTTTAAACCGTGATACATATCTAAAAGGAGTTTCAGACACATATCAAATAAGATTTTATGACTGTTATATAAATGCGGATAATTGTATAATTATGTGAATGCTACTAATGCAATATGTGGTTTTTATCAGGGGCGGACCTATGATTTTTGTTAACTGGTAGCACCATTTAATGTCAAAAATAAAATTAATTAAAATTGAATGTATTGTTCGGGTTTTTTTCCGGGATTTCACTCAATCGGGTCGGGTTAACAAGGTTTCGGTTATTGTTCCAATATTTTATAGCCAAAATTTGAAACAAAACACAATTTATATGAAGCTCTATTGATTAAATTATTATTTTTAAAGTAAACTAATGTATTTTAAATGTATAAATCGAAGATTGAAATATATCTTATTATTTCTTTTTAAAAATATTCGTTTTTCATTAGATTTTGGTGACATCGAAAAATTACTAGTGGCACCCTAAAATTTGGCTTGTGGCACCGGCTTAAAAACGTTAAAATTTTACACTCTGTCTACAAAATTGACAGGTAACCCGTGCCATCACCGGCTATAAGCTGGGTCCGCCCATGGGTTCCATAATGTGAGCAAGTACCATGATACCCAAGGGTGAATAAAGTACTTGTCACCTTGTAGTAAACCGTAGGATCTAGTTCGATGACGATGGGGAAATTTTTTTTATCAATCTATAATGGGCTTGGGTCTTTAGGCCCATATCAAGAAATACCAAGGTCCCATAGGCCACCAATTCATACCCTGTCAACTGCGACCCAATGACCCATCATTCTTGTTAGATTTCTGAATAATTGATAGTGCCTAACTCCTTCTCGTTCGATTGAGCATTTAAGCCACACACCACAGCCGAGAGCGAGTTTGACTGGTAATTGAACAACCCTCTACCAGCGACTACCGAAAACCAAAGTGACAAAGACGAGAAGCACTATCGAATGCGGATATAGCATTGCCGATTGAACGACTGGCCACTTTCAATATCGTAAATAATTAGGTAGTTTACTTGACCTAGCTAAACAAAGGATATACATACACTTTTATGTAAAAAATCGATCTGCATAAAAAAAATTGGCTTCAAATTCTGGGTGTCACGGTTTTCGTCTTATGATACTAAACGCTTTGACTCTTTGAGGATGACAAATGGGCCTAAGAATGGGCCTAATGCTGGACTGCCGGTGCAACATTAGTCTTCATACTTTACTAGATATATTGAATATCAATATAATGCTGGACTGCTGGTGCAATTGAGTCTAATAGTGGCTTAAAAAATAATAAAATTTTATTACATAAAAAAATATGCTTTTAGACAATAATACCTTTAAAGGGTAAGGTTCCACCAAGACATCTTTCTTGCGGAGTAGACGAAGTACGGTTGCAAAAATCAAGTAAATTGACAAAATTACCTTAATTTAAAATTCGCAATAAAATAAAAACATTAAACTTTTTTAGTTATATTAAAAAACAATGCAAAAAGTGATAAATATAATGGATCGATGCATCTAACCTTCGTAAACACGTCTAATTTTTGTTGATGCATCTAGTAGGTGTATCCTATTTTTGTGGGTATTAGATCAAGAATTTTAAGTATCGAATATGTTCTTCCTGAAAATGTATTATTCTTTGATCCTATCTCTATCTTTAAATATGCGAATGAGAAAAATGGTTTATAATTTTATAAAGATAAAAATAAAATATGTGACAATTTCAAATCATCTCTCATAAATGATCTCATATGCAAACTCAATTGCTAGGAGTTTTCAGACATGAATTAAGGGAGATTTGCCCAACTCGATTACATATATATTTTAGAGTCTATTAAGATTTATTTAGTATCTCTTTTACTATATGAATTATATAGTTTGTTTAAAAAATGATAAATATTAAAATTTAATAAAAAATATATTAAATAATTAATAAAACGGGAAAAAATTGAGATTTTATAAAAATAATAACAGACGATGCTAATAACCAGACCAGTGGTGGAAGTGTGACACGAAAGGAAGAACTCTTTTGAAATTTACCCCTTTTTAATTAATAATATAGTTTATTTATGAGAAATGTAAATAATTAATTTTAGAGACAAAAATACATAACCAATTAATCGTGAAGATACTTATACATTAATAATTCAAATACATAACCAATTAATCCATTAAGATTTAAATTGTATAAAAATACATAACTTCACTCAGGATTGGTTATTGTCGTTGTTGTATAAAATACATAATCATTTGGAGAAGATGATGACGTATTTTTTTAATCTTACAACAACTTTAACTCTTAAAAGTTAAAATCAAATTAAAATTTCAATATAATTTTGTGGTTGAGATTTAATTTTACTAAAACGAGCGGATAAAATTGTCTATAGAGATAATACTAGTTAGTCTTTTATTTATGTTTAATAATTAGAGATTACAATATATAAAATATAAAATACCTACGGATTTTTTTATTATTCTATAGATGATAACAAAAGATCTTTGAGAGGATTAATTTATCCATATGAATAGTTATTTTAATTGATTGTATTTATTTTGGAGCAGCTAGTTAGGAGAAGTTGTGGATCTTTTAGTGTTAAAAATTATACACATGCCCTTAATATATTATTTATCAATGATTTTTTTTACTATTAGGTCTTGTTATGCCAATTGACTATCATACAGCAACAAATACATCTATATAAATAAAAATCATAGCTCAAAATTTATTAATGATTTTTTATTGTTTAGGTCTTGTTATGTCAATTGGCTATCATACAGCAACAAATACATCTATATAAATAAAAATCACAGCTCAAATACCTTCTTTTTTATTAATGATTTTTTTACTGTTTAGGTCTTGTTATGTCAATTGGTTATCATACAGCAACAAATACATCTATATAAATAAAAATCACAGCTCAAATACCTTCTTTTTTTTATTAATGATTTTTTTTACTATTTAGGTCTTGTTATGTTAATTGGCTATCATACATCAACAAATACATCTATATAAATAAAAATTACAACTCAAATACCATCTTTAATCACTAAGGCCATACGCTTCCATCCTACGGGATGGAGCGTGAGCCAGAGTGAAGTCATCGCCCCTACCCTCTTTTTCTCTCTATCTCTCCTCTCTCTCTACATTTATTTATTTATTTTAATAGAGAATGGTTAAGAGGTATGGACGTGAGAGTAGTGGGATGAAGGGGGATGGAAGAAAAAAATGATGTGACGCTGATATGGCAAGAGGAAGAAGGAGGATAGATACACATGGTCTAACTTCACCGGATGATTTTACCAAAAATGCCATACATGACATCTGTTAGAACCAAAAGGTTTCAATATGCGTATTGAATTTAGGATCTAGACGAACATCAATGATCCGTCAATATTTGCGAAACAGAACAAGACTTAGGGATCCACAAGAGAGACCCTTAGTTCAACCATTGACTTGATCATCGGAGGAGATTCCACATAGGCCTTCCCTGTGGATCCTTAAGTCGTGTTCTATTTTACAGATATTGACTTATTAGAACTTGGAAATTCGTGCGAATCCTGAAATTAATCCACACGTTAATTAAAAAAGGAGAAGTCAATCTTTTAATTGAACAACATCCTTAATTTCCGTCATTAACTCTTTGGAATACTTAGTTATAATCATTATTTTGAACAAGAAGAATGTTCAAAATACTAAACTAGAAGATAAAATATGTGTTGATGATGATGCCGTAGTCAACAATCGCAAAATAGACTTACTATTGGTCAACAAGACTTCCGAAATTGGCTTATTTTCTTGATATCATCTTCTATCTTATTCTTCTAGTAATATTAACTAGTTTAAATGTTTGTGTAAAAACACGAGTAGTTATAATTATTGAAGAATGTTCAATATAGTCCATACTTAATTTATAGTTCTAAGTGACTAATTTTAGTCTTTCGATTAATGACATCATTGATCCATATTGCATATTAAAATTTTGGGCGGAGTGACATTTTCGTAATTCACATGTGATGTTTTTACAAATCACATGTGATTGTATACTGAA
>JAUEJL010092577.1:0-14064 GCA_032274825.1 Drosophyllum lusitanicum
AAACTTACTAAAAACATATACAAACATCATTAAACATGTTTTCTTGCATCAAGAACACCTTTTAACCATTTAAATCACCAAATTAAACAAAACCCACTTATCAAGTTTGAGTTTCAAGCTCCATCAATGGTAATTCACATTTAAACTCATAAAACACAGCAAGAAACATATCATGATATTCATCAACATGCTAGAATCATAAATTAATCTTGATCTTGAATTAACAATCCACAATCTTCAAAACCAACTTTTCAAATAGTCAACTTTTGAGGTTTCTTCACCAAGAAGTAAGCGCACACACACTTTCACCTTCAAACTTTAGTTTCTAAATGAGCTAGTGAATACTCATTCACTCTAACAATATACACGTATACACACACATACACAATATTTTAAGCATGAGGTGTCATGTAAGTGAACTTATCCAAATATACATACTTACATGTATACACACATACTATCATACATACAAACATATATCAATTAATTTAATTAACTCATTTAATTAATTAATTTGATTATCAAGATTATTACTTAAATAATATAATTACATAATTAATAAATTAAACACTTAAACACATAATCACATACTGCCAAACCGCTAACGACTAGCCCAGGTTTGCGGGTGTTACAATTATGAACCATCAAATCTATCCATCAAAGGCTTATTGAGAACCGTTGTTATTACGAGTACCACGAGTACTATTTGTAGTCACTATTAATGCTCATTAATAAGAGCATTTTGGTATTTTATATATTTTTTTAATCGTGAATTACGTCCGGATGGATCGTCAATAAAAAACAAGTCTTGATTTTCTCAAAATACCTGTCATTAATACGTTATAAATAAGTCATTAATGAATCATTAATAGACTATTATTTTTATTGACCATTGATCTAATTAAATCAAGGATCAAGCTTGATACTCGTAATAAAAACGATTTAAAATAAACTTTTCCATATATATATATATATAATATATAATACATTAAATATAAAAATTTTATTTATGTAGTCGAATACCGCGTATAGCATGGGTTGATTATTCTAACGGCTCTCCTCAAATTCAAACATCATCAAGACCCCTCTAAACCCTCCTCTTTTGTGTGCGTGGATTTATGCAAATTTGATCGTGGATTTGTAGTCAATGCTTTGGAATTGATTGACGAACAGTCAATAATGGATCCTCCTCAAGAAATCGATGACTACTTACGGGAATCGATAGAGTATTCACTCGGCCTTCCGGTATCTACTCGTACTCTGGAGTTAAAGCTTCGATTATCCGAAGAAGCACAAAGGCATTTACGAGATCAATGCTTCTATTTGAAATTGAAACTGATGGAGAAAGATAAAGCCATCGAGGGTGCTAGGGTTAGTGGTTTATCTACCCTTTACATTTAACACCTTTTTCCCCTGATCTGAATTTATTCAACCTCCTGTTGCAAATATTAGGGTTTAGTAGGTGTTCGGATGTGGGTTAAATTTGATTATTGTCATCTGGAACCGTAATATTAGTTTTTGGTAAATCTATTAGAACTGTGATTTTCTGATTATCTAGGGATCATTGAGATATATGTGAAGTTACCTGATTATCTTAGCATTAAGCAACCATTATGTGATTATTTCTCAGTGGGCAGCAATCACTCTAAGAACACACATCAAAACATCCCCTAAACGCTTTAGCGGATTAATTGGATTTTATGATTTAAGCATCCCATGGAGGAAGTGAGGAACATTTTCAGATATTAGATTAATTCACCACTATCTAAGTTTGTCATTATGAGTTATTCGTGTCCGATTGACGGAGAAAAACAACATGCATCTCTATCTTTGCAGAACAAGATGTATCTTTTGAGGAAATTTCTCTTTTGTTTAAACATTGATTTCCAATATGCATGTGGAATGAAATGAAGGATGAATTTTAGAGGCTATATTTGACTAGTGGTTATTTTGTTATGATACATTAGGCTGAATCAAGTATGAATGCACAAGCAGTAAAGAAGTTTGTAGAAGAGAATCAGAAATTGGCCATGCAGTGTGCTGACTTGTTGGCTCGATGTGCAAAGTGGGAGAACGAGTGTTCATTGTATGATCGTGATTTAGAAGCTTTGATGGACTTTGGAAATGAGGCTGATGAAAGGGCGAAGGTGGCAGAGTCCCGTGTTCGTTATTTGGAGGAGGAAGTAAGCAAATTATCAGTAGAACTGCAGTCTTTTAAGCAACAAGCAGAGGTAATTATTAATATTTATTGAAGGTAAGAATTAATATGCTATGCAACTAAGGCATCAAATGGTGCCACAAGAAGATTATTTAGAGGCACGATAAGAGTTCATGGAAGTTGCCAAGCTGGTTGAAGTAAAATAAAAGAACATAGAATGTTTGCATTCTACAATTTCCTTTTTATAGGATGTCTCGTACACCTTGAGCATCTCGATCCTTGGATAAGTTTCAAGCCAACATTACTTTCTTTGCCATTAAAAATCATTGATAAGTTGCTAACATTGATTTTGGTCCACAAGATTCTCATTGCTTTGGCATTATATATGTATTAGACAAATAGTTAAATGCTTCTATTAAACAACTTGGGATGTGTCCCGTATGAAGTAGCATAACCTAGAAGATGCAACTTTTTGTACGTCCTCGTGATTTTCTCTCTATCCCGTAAAAGTGCAGAATTTCTTTAATTGGGTTGTTGATTGCAATATTTTCTCTCGTGGCAACTTTTTTCTTCTTAAACTAGTCAATCATCAGTTGTCTGCATTAAAAAAGTAATTAATGACATTGATTTGGGTCCACCAAATTTCTTGTTTTCTCATAATTAAAGGATATTTAAGATTCTTGACTAACAGTCAAACCCTTTTGCGTCCAGTCAAAAGTTGCAATTTTCATGTGAATCGAGAGTAAAAATGGAAATAACCATTATTGAGAATAGTCTAGCTAGACCTGTAGTTTGATCTTAACTCTTAAGGTTCTATCACAAAGAACATGTCCTACTGATGACATAAGACCGACCACATCGGTCAATCAACCAGCGATCGCTGGTTCCCCTACCCTCCAAGAATACCATCGCACAGCTGCTGGTTCCAGCGGGTTCCAGCCCTGGCTGGTTCACGCACCAGCAGTGGGTACCTCCTTTTTTTTCTTTTCTTCTCTCTTTCTCTCTCTTATTTAATATATATTTTTTATTAATATTTGATATGGGGTTGAAGAGGGTTGGATGCGGGGGTTTGTGGGTTATAGAGGGTTGGAGGTGGGAGATGATGTGGATGCTGATGTGGCAGTGGGTTTGATAGGGTAACTATGGGTTGGATTCTGATGGTCTAAAAGTCTATAATCTTAGTGGTATGAATTCTTAGTTTTCTTTATTTAGTTCCATCGTATCATTCATGGTTTTTTGTTGTGCCTTTTGTTTTCGCATCATTCTTGATTATAATCATAAAATGTATTACTTGATTAAAGGTTGGTACGCTGACAGACAACGAATCTACAGAAAACCTTCTTATTGCTACATTGCTCACAACTTTGATCAACAAGGAAGAAGTATCATCAATCGCACACTCGTTTTTGGAGGCCAATAGTGGACTTGATGTGGGCCAAAAGATGCTAAAAATGTGGGATAGGTTAGGTTTCTCTTTTATTTTTCATTATGTTGTATAATATTCTCATACCTGTTGAAGCTACTGTGAATGTTGATATACTAAAAGCTGTATACGAAAGGTTATTTTCTGTGCTAATATGTTTACTAATATTCAATGTATATGAATGTAGGTTGAAACCGTCAACACGGTATCTTTTGGCTCTGGCTTCTAAGGTCAAGAAGCTGCAGAAAGATAAAGACCATTTAAGGATTAATCTCATCAAAGCCGAAGAGGAGGTTTGTTAATCAATGCTCCTTTCACTTTCCTCTTCTTTCTTTTTTTGCTAATACTAGCATTTTGAAGTTTGAACCATTATTAGTTGTCATATTGTTTATAAAGCAACCACCATGATTTCAAACATGAAAAGTACAAAGAAAAGAACCTAGGGGCAGAAATCAATAAAACTCTGATTGCAGAAAAATCCCATATAACCAGTTACTGTCTTTTAAATACTTTTTTGCTAATAGAGTTCGATTTTCACTTTTACAACAATGTTGGTTGTCTAGAAAACAATGACAAGTAGAGTGGTCCAAAATACTATCACGCATTTTGTTAAGGGTTAGGTGCATTAAAAAGTGCTTCATTCATAGTTTGTTTTATTTATGTCTGGTACTTCCAAAACCTATGTTGGGTTTATGGGGCTCATCGTTTCCTCGAGCTGGTCAAATCCGCGACTCTTAAACCCACCGCTCCTGTAGCAATGCAGGAGCGTCCCACATCGGTGAGGCAAGGGAGATTCTTCCTCCTTATAAGGAGGGGGAATCTTACTCCTACCATACGACGCGTTTTAAAGCCGTGAGGGGCAACCCAAAACGGACAATATCGTTGGTTTGTTCCCTGGTTGTGATCCTAACAACCTACAAATAAGGGATGTTTATTTTTAAATCTATCTGAGCGTCCATGTCTCCAGAAATCACATGCTAATAGTGTTTAGGTACACATCAAAGAGTTAACTATATTGTTGTCATATTTTCTAAATCCACTCACCTTTATTTTCATGTCCATTCGAGTGTAAGGGACCATGTTAAAGGTGGTCCCTTGATGGAATCTGACATAATGTATAGTCATCTATTTGTTGTTTTTGGTTGTACAAGACCTAAATGAATTGTTTATTATTAGTGGCCATGACGAATTATGCAATATGTTTAC
Organism: Drosophyllum lusitanicum; assembly: GCA_032274825.1. NCBI lineage: Eukaryota > Viridiplantae > Streptophyta > Magnoliopsida > Caryophyllales > Drosophyllaceae > Drosophyllum > Drosophyllum lusitanicum. Next base: position 4,788 of record JAUEJL010092577.1, read on the forward strand.
ACCAGTTTCCTTTTACACCTTTTGAGATGAAGTAATTTGTTTATTCTTCTACGTCACTTACATATATTAGTTCTTCCGAATCGCATAAGTATAACCTACAATCACTTTTTAAATTTGCACCATATGAGAAAAATTGAGTTCTTTGCTATTAACCTTCATTCTCCATTTTGTGTGACCGATGCCCCGTTCATTTTTCTTATAACATCATATAAGGGTAGAATCATTATGTCACCTAAACAAAGAGTTCAATGTGGCCAGGTTACAGTCTTGTTTGATGAAAATGACCTGCTAGACAAGGAAAACATGACGTTGTCAAAGTTACTCGAAAAAGAACGAAACCTTCTTGATTCTGGGGAAAAACATAGCAGCGGATCCATCAAGGTAAGAAAGATGTAGTATCCCCAAGTGCCAAAATGGGTGGGTTGGGTAACTGGTCAAAACAGAAAATTTTTTTGTCACGGTGGTTGGAGTGGGGTTGACTCAAAACAATTGTTTATTTATTTTTTATAAATTAATTTTTGGTTTGGTATCCGGTCAAAAGAGGTAATTTCCAGGTAGGCAAGTACGGTTCAAAACAAGCCGGCGGGTTAGGAGTTGACCCAGAACATTTTTTTTAAACAAATTGTGTTAAATATGATTACATTAAATATATTATTACAATAATCTAATTTTTTTAACAATGCAACACTTGACCTCTTTCCTTTTTAGTCAACTAGCAAGCATTCCATCAATTAAATGGGTCGTAATTGCAACCTCTAGCGGTATTAGATCATGTACAACCTGAAATAAAGAATCATACTTTTAATGGTGCAGAATAATAAAAGGAAATCTAGCCCTTGCCCTAAAGAGAGCAGCCCCAACGAAACGAAATTCGACTTCAGTGATGTTGCTGGTTCGCCAAGGCAAGCACTGTCTCCATTGCTATATAACAAGTAACTTTTACAAACTTATATTAATCTTCGTTAGGTTGTTCTTAGATATTCTCATTCTTGTACCACAGATGACCTTGTTACAATTCCAGATCTGATGATCTTTCAGAACTAACTTGGGATTGTAGAAACAAGTTTTTCAGCATTTCTCTGTAAAGGTTTGACAAAAGTACGACACACGTTATAAATCTTGATATTTGAGATGGGATATCGAAATTTTTTTCCTCTACCCTTGTAAGCTACTTATCAAGACTAAAATCCTTGTAAACGCGCAATTTTGCTCTTGAGTATATTGTTATGACAATGACAAAAATGTTTCAGAACACTTGATAGTATCATTTCATAAAATCTAGATAATGAGATCTCAAGCATGTATAAAAGATCCAATTCTCTGCTTTTCATGACAATCAATTAGTTTTTTTATCACGCTTTTGATATTTCCTTTGTCGATACATATGATTAGGTTAATAGGAATTCTATAGCTCAAACACTTTGTAAGATTTTGAAGTTGCCAAATCATGAAATTCTAAACATAACAACAATCACCAAAGTTTATAACTAGAATATTGGTTTGCACCTTGTATATACTCCCTAACATAACCCACATAAGAGCACCCTCAACAGATGGTGTGGGGCTGTGGGCTCCACACTGTTGCGGAGATGATGAGAATGATTGGTAGAGAACTAGAGATCAATTGGCTATTAGGGTGAGCCTTCATCTTTCAACGGTATACTCATATCAGTTCAATTGAAACATTAAATCATTTGAAAATCATTATTTTATGAATAATAATAATAAATTATATATGAAATGTTATAAGATCAATTTTTTATAAACATAGGCTAAAAAGGTATAAATTCTATAAAATTGTGATAAAGTTATAAGATATAGCAGCTCATGTCATCAGTGTTGCATTCTCGCATAGATTTTTAACAAGTATTTAGTAATTAACTGTTTACACTCTATTCCTCAATGAAAAACACATGAGTTTGTAGTCCCCATTTGTCGGATGCCGCTAGTACTAGCTAACATTTATTCTAAAAATAATAAAAATAAATACCACAAACCTTTTTTTAATTTTACTTGACTATTGATATAAGACAAAAATGCTAGTTTTTCCCTTATGAACACAACCACCAATATTAGACATCAATTTCTTCTCTACCTTCTTTAATTCTTTCAGTATTCTTAACTCTCAATGAAGTCATATATGGTTTTTACAAATTGGCTGTAAACTCTCACTAGATTTTAAAATCTCTAACATTAATCATCAAATGTCAAAACACGAATCTTTCGTCCGTCCAAAATCTTGAATTTTCAATATGCGTGCTATCGCAATATCTAATTTCCATCATGCCTTTTCCTACGGGTTCACATAAGATGCAAAATGAAGAACAAATGGAACGAAAACGAAGAAACGCTGTTAACATCGTATCATGAATACAACATTGTAGGAACCCAAGATCGAATGAAAATGCTTGTTGGACTTTTATCTCCTACTACTTTCAAGAAAACGCCAAGTAGAAGAACAATAGGAAGAAAATGATAAGTAAAATTCAACGGATAACTTAATTGAGAAATCTAACACATAAACGGTTGATCATTTAATTAGTGAAGATACCATTTCTTGCGCCTTTTGACAATACAAAAGAAGGAAATAGGTAAAGAGTTCAGTTCAGAGTGGAATTTGGTCAAAAGCAAAACCAAAGCTCTCGATCGGTCAAACGACAAAAAGGAAAAGCAAAAGAAAATAAACATCTGAATACGAGTCGGTCTTTCTCGTATATATACACATGCTACAGTTAACCTTAAACTCTTATTAAAGTTGTCGTTGAGTTTTGAATTTCCCCCTTGGGGCTCCAAAACTAAGGAGGTATGCATGGTTAGAAAGTGAGTAATTAAGGAAAGTCTTGATGGATTTTCATAATAAAAAAAAAGAAGAGCAGCAAGGACATCCCTCGAATAGGATTTCAGTAGAGTAATTCAGATTCTATCTTTTTTATCTCCAACTCTTTTGCTGTAATGAATACCATTTGCATTTTTTTATGTGCACTTTTACATCATTTTTTTTATCATTTTAACTTTTTAGCGGATTCATCAAGTTTATTATATTATTGATTATCAAAAGCAAGTGTACTTAATCTTTTTACACACTCTCTAAACCTACTCCTAATTCTATATCTTTTGTCTACGACTGGACTAGAACTCATTACCATAAAGAACACCTTTTCGACACTTTAATATTGTTGTGTTATATAAGCCCTTTGGTGAAAGTATGATAGTTAAGTTGTTTTCTAACATTAACTTTTAAAAAAAAATATATATTAGATTTTGCAAATTTTGTTGGATAACTGTTAAACTTATAGTTTAATATATTATTAAACTTTTAAATTATACATATTGCTATATTATGTTATTTTTATTTTCCTTACTATTATAGTTGAGTACTATGTACCTTGTGATTAATGTTGTATGGTTTATTATGGCTTCCTGTTCGGTACGTGTTATACTTTAAAACAACGTTTTGGCCTTTCGTATATCTATGGTCCCAGTTATATCAAGTATCAATAATTTTGAACAAATCCAGAATGATCGTATGAACTTAGTATGAACGTGAGAGCAAAACTAAGAACACACACAAGAATAATAATATTGAAATACTTAAAAGGAATCAGGGTTAATTATGTTGGTTATATACCTATCAAGTATTTACACGATATACCATATATTTCTAGAAAATGCAAGTAGAAGCAAAACTTTAGTAAAATGATAAAATAGACACAACTTATGTTCTAACATCTATGATAACATCGTTGCACCTCTTACGTGCCACTTGGTTTCTGACCTTTCACACCTCCCCGTTTCTCCATCGCACTCTCTACGGCAATGCCGACTGCTTTTGTCTGGTTCTTAGGTTTGACACCATGTGTTCATCATTTCTTCCATTGCCAACATCATTTTCAATCTGTTCATTGTTTGTGCTACTAAAACTACATAGCATTTAACACTTAAAGCGGCTGAAAAAAAACACGTTCAACTAGTGATGGTGCTAACCAAGCTCGGTATCGTGTTAATTATGAAAATACCTATTAGAGTCGTATTATATTCCACATCAAAATATATATGTACACACACAATATTACACAAAACACTCTACCATATACAAAAGAGGTCAAAACAAAAAACTATCTAGTATTTAACACTCGATATGGTTTATCAATTTGGTTACTTGTTTTCTTATTATATCTTTTGATTTGATGTCATCACCAACAGGTGATTTAATCGATGTAGTTTCGTTTCTTAATAAAAGAAAATTGAAACAAAACGTAAATACTTAGTTTACTACGGATGTGTTTGGTACGCATCTTTTTAAAACTGATAGCATTTTGTTTTAAAATAAAAAACTACAAGTCTTATTCGGATAAAAGAACTGAATAGTTTTTTTTTTAACAAAAAGCTCTAAAATAAAAAGTTTCTTCAAGTAACTTTTAAAACTAATCGTACTATTCACATTCCAATTCAGTTGACCGACTTACCAACCAAACAAAATCAGGTTTTTCCAAATTCTTATTACACTTGAGAATATTCTGCATATCAAACAGAACCTTAGGCTGCGTTTAGCAGGAGAAAAAATTTCTGTTTTCGTTTTCTGTGAAAAATGATGGAGTTTTCATTTTCTGAAAAAAATAGAAAAAAACATGTTTAGTTGAAGTGTTTTTCTTTTTCCATGCTACAAGTACCAAGTTGAATCGAGATCAATCACCAATGTCAATTTCATATAGCATTTTAAGAAAAAGGTTATAGATTTCCTCCCTAACCATGGATGTAAGCCTTACCAACCTTGATTCACGTTCACAAAAAGACACAAATTCCCAACTCAAATCCACATAATAATAATAATAATAATAATAATAATAATAATAATAATAACAATAATAATTTATAGTATGAAACAAACACACAGCACTTTGGCTCAAAGCTGGAATAGCCTCCACTTCAGTACAGCTTGGCTTTCTGTCATCCGGACCCCATCTAAAACAAACAGGACCCCAAATAAAGAAACAAAACACATTATGTGGAGTAACATGGCCTATCACATAAAGATGCTTGCACATGGCCTCCCTCAACAGCTCCCAACCCAAACGACAGCTCATTCCAAGTAAAACGACAATCTCCACCTCTCTTAGCTCCATCTCACCCCACCCTTCTCTATCACTCTATCTCCATCGCCATCTCAATCTCATACTCCACCGAATAAAGCTCAACACATATAAACGTCACATCCTTAACGTACAAGCTTTCACGCATTAACCACTTGTACCTTACTCATTTCATTAGTCATGCATCCAGTACTAGTGCATTGCACAGTAATGTGTTCAGTTTCTGGCATTTATTTATTTAAAATAATAAAATATTAATGAAACAAAGATAACAGTGGGTAATAAAATTATTAAAAGAAAGTATAGATATTCATGAACAAACATATAACAATCATGATAACCTAAAATCAACAGCTAAAATAAATAGTTAATAACAATGAAATTAAGTAAATAAAATCTCAAGAATCACAAACGAACAAAATAACGAAAACTCTCTCAAACTTAAAACAGATCTCTACAGGACAAGAGCCGCGGCCAACACTACGGCGATACCGGATCCAATGGTGGCGACTCTGTTCAAGCTAGCGGCGCTAGGTGTACCGTTAGGAGGAGAAGAGATTGAAGGCGTCGAGGGGCCGGGAGCTCCGGCAGGAACGTAGGAAGTAGGTGGAGCAGGTGGAGATGCCATCGGAGATGGCATCGGAGATTCGGTCGGAGAAGATGTAGGAGCCACGGACGGAGGAACAACGGCGGGAGGAGGTGCCATGGTTGGAGTAGCCGTCGGAGAAACGGTTGGTGCTCCGGCAGGAGACTGAGCAAGAGCAGATCCAGCAACAAAAGCGAACAACGCCACCATAACGAATGTTGAAGACGCCATTGTATTCTCTCTCTTCAAAAACAAACTTTGATTCTGGAAGTTATAGAGAGAGAAAGATGTTTTCAGAGAGAGTCGTGGGAGACGGTGCGAGAGGAACAGGGTACGAGGGTTTATATATACAGTGTTTTCACTTTTTAGTCGGTTCCAGGCTATTTTTATTTTAGTTTTAATCATTTGTTGACAACTCATCTGGCCGTTCATTTTATTTTGGTATTCCGCGTGAAAAATATATCATATCAAGACCGTACACGTTTCTGTTGTGAAAGAATCACGGCGCTACATGTGGTATATCTAGAAACCGTCTGATTGGTGACCAACAATCTCTTGGATTGCAACAATCTTATCAATGTTATGTTTTATGTGTTTTATTTTTTATAAGGGAAATGATATTTTTATTTGTAAATTTGATTTACTCAAGATAAATTTATGTTTTATTATCTTGGAATATAGTTTTAAAGGTGTTGTACCTTTAATGAATGAATTAAATATATAATAAATTAAATGTATTAAGATACATGGGTTTAAAAATAATAAATATTAAATAACCATAAAAGGTGTAAGAAATGAGAGTTTAAAAAATAACGATAGACGTCATCAAAACCAAGAATAGTGGTGGAAGCGTCGCGCGAGGAGAGGGCATAATGTGGTATTATGATTTCAAGAGACGTGATTGTATTTTGGTACAAGTTGTCGATCATTATCGTTATATATAAGCAATAAGGTCAAATACTTATTGGTTATAATTTTAAAAAATTAATAAATTATAAAATATTTTTAAGTAACAAAAAAAAAAGAATTTGGTTAAATATAATATTTTAAAATGTTATAAGAGATAGATAAGATATTTATAAATTAAGATAGACAGATACGATATTTTAATGTTTAAAAATGGTATATATGAAACTATTTATAATAATCTTGATTCAAATTAAAGAATTTTAACTTTTAGAATTCAAAATCAAATTGAATTTTCAACTTAAATTAATGGTTGAGATTTAGTTTTATCAAATAAACGGTTAGGACTATCTAATAGAGACGATTCAAATTAGTCTTTTATTTATATAAAGAGAAGTTTGTTTGTAATTCTAAGTATGATCATTGGAAAAAGTAATTTGATCCATTTATGGGATAATTGGCATGAACATGAAATAGTGTTGCACATTGGTTAACAAATAACCAATAATAAGAATGATGAATATTAAAGATAAGTATATTATGTTCCTAAGAATAAGAATTTATTGTTACATATAATGGTATGCAATCGAATTAAATGGGCAAGTTAACGATAATCAAATAATGTTATATTTAAATCAGTAGAAAAGCATATATGCTAATAGGTGTAGAAGAGTGGCTCATAGGTACTTTAGACTTGTGTGCACACAATACCTACTTTGTTTAAAATCATGATGTTTTGATGAATTATGATGCTTATACTAAATAGGTTCACAATGAGTCAATGATGGTGAACAAATTCATGTAATAAGATTTATGCATTGATTTTATGCTATGGCAAAGCTATGCTCACATGATCTGCTCATAGTGTATGAGTAGAAGTTTATGTTATGATTATAAGATGTATGCAAGTTAAGGCATCTCTAATAGATCCGATATGTGATATGTGTATATGTCCGGACATTTATAGACTGTTTTACAGTCGTATGGTTGAGGTCAGCCTATAGATGGATCACACGGGACCTTTGGCTCATACTTCGGGATCTACGGTGACTCCAGTGATCTTTCAAGGTTGTAGGTTCTGAAGGATCGTCATTCATTGACGTAAGAGGTAATAAGGTCAAGTTCTTATTGAATATAATTAAAAAGAATATAAAATGATATTAAAATATTTTAAAATGGTAAAACTAATAATTTAGTTAAATATGATATTTTAAAATGTTATAAAAGGTGAATATGATATTTGTAAATTAAGGTAGACAAATACGATATTTTAATGTTTAAAAAAACATATAAAAATTTCTTTTTAATAATTTTGATTTAAGTTAATGTTAAGATTAAATCAAATTTGACACAAAAAAAGTCAAAATTAAATTTCAGTTTTTATCATGATTATCAAAATCAATGGCTAAGATTGTATAAAATATGTAATTTATATTAATCTTTTATTTATATGATTGTTTAAGTATACAGCTAATTAAGTAGTCATATAAAAATGGCCATTTGTATATTTTCAAAAGTCAAGTACTCATTTTCAAGTCCCGTAGCACGTTGTAGAAGGGTAAATAATGCATAAAAGCGGGTTTGTTTTAATTTCTTTGTTTTTGTCTTTTTGTTTTAATTTCTTTGTTTTTGTCTTTTTGTTTTAATTAATAAAAATAAAAATAATTATTGCAATTTGCAGAATATTTTAACGTTACCGTTATGATGAGCACGTTGTAGAAGGGGTTTTATTTAAATACTAATAACTTTTCCTCTATTTTGGTGTGACGGCATGTAACGGTAAACACGTACAGATGACAAAACACAGCTTAGAGATGTTTTTTTATTTGGAACGAAATTAGTTTTACTGAATTAATTAGAACTGTCAAAACAATTGGATCCTTAGATAATTTGTTTATTATTCTGTATAGACTCTAGGAAATATCATTGCAAATATTTACAAAAATCTTTGAATTTTAAGTAGGGAATATCAGGTGAATGCCAGCCACACTATCTTCTTGGGCATCAACATGCATCTTTGTACTTCATTTCAATTGATTGCATTGCAGTACGTGATTATGCATGCTTGCAACCACGATTTGACTAATTAAGATATAACAATTGTAATATAGCAGTATTACTTCTTAGCCTTACCACGATCATATAGATATAACCACCACTGTTTCTAGAAAGACTATATTGTCAATAAACAAGTGATTATTGTATTAGATAATATATATTGGGGTTTTAGTTCTATAGAAAAAATCGGCTTGATTATACAAATGTGACAACGTGTATTAGTGTTTTTCTTTTACTAATGGACATAAAACAAAATACATGTAACAGCCGTAAACCCGAGCTAGTCGTTAGCGGGTTGATGGTAAGTAATTAATTTCGTGTTTTTATTTGTGTACTTATGTGATTAAGAATGATTAAGTTAATAATTATGTGATAAATATTAATTAAGTTAATTGTTATTGTAACACCCTAGTCACCATCCTAGTAGGACGTGTTTTGGTATGTGTGTTACTTGTTTATTTGTTTTATTTAAAAAATTAATAATTTAATTTAAAGCCACGAGGTTAAAAAGGAAAAAAAAATATATATTTTATATTATTATGTGTTTAATTGATTATTTTGATTCGTTTTTAGATAAGGGTCACGAATAATACCTCGTTGGTAAATAATTAATTGAGTAGGATTGCTTAATTAATTA
>JAUEJL010092588.1:0-14063 GCA_032274825.1 Drosophyllum lusitanicum
ATCACTTATTGGGTCAATGGATCTAGTTTTTTGACCTGTTGGATCATATAAATGGAGCAGATCGGATCGGATCTAGATCAAGATCCGACCCATTGACACCCCTAAATGAGAGCCTAGTTTAAAAGATCATTGCCCATAGTATTGCACAAACTCGACTTTATGAGCTTCATTTTGAACAAAATATCTTTCAATTATTGCGGGTGCGACCAGTAAAACCAATGCTAGCTTCAATAGTTGATAGACCAAAGAAAAATTGAGTAATTACAAATTTGGTCAATGTAGTTTGGTACTCTTACGCATTTGGTCATTGCATCGGAAAAGTTACCAATATAGTCTCTCCTGTCCTGACTTTCTCACTATTGGTCAACAAGAATTGTTCTTATCTTATTAAACTATTTTCTTTTAGTATTAATCAATTTAAAACAATATTTAATTATAAACAATGATTAAATTAAGGTTAATTAGTTAACTTAATAATTTCATCCCAACCAGAACTCAATACCGTTATTCCACCATCTTTGACCATCACCACAATCAATAGCCATTGTTTCCGACCACCCTCACTATCGCAAGCGACCGTCACCGGCAACCGCCTCCTCTTAGCAACTATTTCCACCATGCAAAGAAAATATATACAGATTCCATTATCAAAATCTAAAATAAATCAACAATACAAAAAATCAAATCTAAAACCTCAATGTAAATAAAAAAAACATAGAGTGAGATTTGAATCACACCACCATTAGAAAGTGTTTGGATCTTAATTATGAAAATAGTAGAGAAACGATTGAATATCAAACATCCGTTCTAGAAAAAATTGAAAACCCTAAAAGAAAATAAACAACGGAAATGCACCTTTGATTTGAAAACCCTAATTGAATATCAATAACCAAAACATACTTTCAAGACACAACTTCAAACATCTCCTTCGTAACCAAGTTAGAAATTAGTTGCAGAGAGAGAGAGAGAGAGAGTAATAAAAAAAATCATACACAAATACCTAAATCGGAAATCTTACCCAAATTAGAAATTGTACACAAACACCTAAATGGATAATGGCAAAAGAGTAGGTGGGGGTGGCGTCATCGGTAAACAAGGATGGCGTGGAGTAGGTTGTATATCATAAATCAATGATGATGACAAATCAAGGTGGTGTTGGCGGGGTGATGACTATAATTATGAGTGAGAAGGCGGAGGGAGGGGGGAGAAGAGGTGGAGTAAGGTGGCAATGTACACCGGAGGAGTGATTGGCAATGGTGATAACCATAGAAGAAGGTGGAATAGTCGACGATGGTTTTGTATGGTCTATTTTACTTTTGATATATTTATTAGTAAATAATGATTTAAATCAGTTAAAACTAAAAGAAAATAAATAAATTAATAAGACAAAGGTAATTTGGTTATTTCAAGCAAAAAATATATTAATTTCTTTTAAAAAATATAGGATTAAATTACAAATTTGGTCAATGTGTTGTAGTACCTTTTACAAATTAGATCTCTTGCCTTCACTTTTTTAGAGCGTAAAAGTTACGAGTTTAGTTTCTCCCAACCGAAATTTATTTTACTATTTGTCCTCCTCAACTTGAATTGACCATGTTGCCTTTGCCCTATGCATTTATGAGAGATGATTTGTGCACAATATTAATTTGTCGTGCCAAAAAGAGTGTTTGTTTGTAACATTTACCTTTAATATGAAGATATGAATTATAATGTTTGTAGGGGTATAAACCAATGAAAGTTATAAGTGCTGTGTATTCCATACTAGTTTTGTGTACAAACAATCTCCGTTAATTTATTCATTTTTCTTCAATTTTAATATTAAATACTGATTTTTTTATATTTAAATATTATTTTTCTCAAATATAAAACAACCTCACTCTCTCTATCAAGATACACATTCAAACCATAGCAAACACCGTGCACCATCGCTGCCAACCTCATTTGCCACCATTATTTTATCAACCACCACCATAGTACAAACAACCACCAACACCTGCTCTCTCTCCATCATGCTACCAAACACTACCATCGTCTACCTAACCACCATTGAACACATCTACAACACCCCACACATAAAATATAAACATCGATTAATCTCTCTCCCCTAGATGCTAACACCATACACCACCACACCTAAATATCAAACATTGATTCATCTCTCTCTCGCGGATTTGAACATCGAACACCATCTCCACCATTGAACCCATGTGCAAAAACAAATCAATTATGAAAAACCTAATTGGAGTAGTGATGGTGGGGTAACGGAAAACCCTAATTGTTTAGGGTTTCGTGGAACAGAGACAACAACGGACGAACCCTGATCTGTGAGGTTGAGATCTTTAATGTTTTTCGGCGAGATCTTTGTTCCGTTTAGCATTAGACAACACCACACCACCTCTTATTTATCTTCAACATTCTATAACCAATTGAAAACCCTAGAATCGCTACTTTGTAATCGTAAGGAGAGACAAGACAGTGTCGGCAGCGAGATGAGGTCGCTGATGTGGATGAGTAAGGGTGTTCCAAATCGGATATCCAAAATTTTGGATAGTGGTTTTCGATATCCGAAATTTCGGATTCGAATATCGGATTATTTGAAATATTCAAAATTCCTTAAAATTAAATTCTATAATTATTTTCTATTTAATACAATTTTTAAAATAATTTAGTGGACCAAATATCATATACACGTTTGATTGTTGCGTCTAGTTCTAATCATACAAAGAAAAAAGTTATGTGATGAGTTTAAAGTTACAAATAACACAATTTATTATATTTTTATGCTTAAAAATACATGTTTTAAACTTTGATCATAAAAGAATAGCTTAATCATTTTGAAATGCAAAATGCATGTATTAAAGAACATGATATGTTAAAAATAATCAATATAAAATATTAATATATAACTAAAAAATATTTTAATATTAATATATGAAATATCCAAAATTTTAGAATAGTACTATCCCAATGTGAAATTTTAGCTATACGGATTTTGAATATCCGAAATTTTAGATATCCAAATTTTCGAATAATTTTGGATGAGATTTTCGGATTGAATATTTGGATTCGGATTTTTTGAACATCCTAACTATGTTTAGGGTGTGGATGAGGTCATTGGTTGCTGGTGTGGATAGGGAGCCTACGGTGTGGATGCTAAAGAGACAGAGCGAGGTTATCAAATAATATAGAAATGGGTTGCCAAATGTGTGATAGATTAATATTTAAAATAGGTAGAAAATAAATTAATTAATGGATATGGGCAATTTGGTTAATTCAAATTGAAAATGGACCAATAATGTAATAAAGTAAGGTTAGAAAAGACTACATTCGTAAAAATTTTAGATCCAAAAACTAATTCCGTAGGAAGTAAAAAATCACAAGAACTAAATTTATAGGTTTCTCAAAATATAGGGTTGATGGTGTATATAAGGCTTGGATTTGTAGTTTTGTACTCGTGTGTAATATCCTATAAAGAGAAGGGTATGAATCTGCAATTTTGCCAAATAGGCGAAACACGCTCTATAGTCTATTCTATTATTTAATTAGTGGTTTTTTTATAATCCTACTTTATATATATGACTAGTAGATTTGATATTCGTGTGATACATAAGTGTTTTAAAAAAATAGTAAACATTAATAAAAAGATATTAAATAATCATAAAACACGAATGAAATCGGTATTTAAAAAAATGACAACAGAGTGAGTTAACACTCTGATCAGCGGTGAAAATGTCGATCCGATGGGTAGTCAACACTAGAATTTTGTTAAATATAATATTTTGAAATGTTATAAAGGGTAAATATTATATTTATAAATTAATGTAGGCTAATACGATATTTTAGAATTTAAAGAAGTCATATATAAAATTATCTCTAATAATTTTGATTTAAATTAAAGTCAAAATTGAATTCAATTTTGATAATTTTAATTGTTATCACAAATAGATGGTTAAAATTTGATCATTAAAATTCTTATCTAAATTTAATAATTATTTTATTTAATAAATTTTATTAAAATTGGTTTTTTATTTATATTAGAAGATTTATCTTTTAAAAGGTTATGTTAAATGTCAAAATCGATAAATATAATAAAAAAGAATTAATAAATTCTATATATTATATTTAATAGGGTAGTATGATAAAATAGAAAATAGTCTAAATCCCATATGATATAGTACACCTTTGCTTCCCTGGCACAGTTTCTCCACACACACTCTCTCTCTCCCCCACTGCCCTGAGCACAGACAAACGACACCGAAACCAACGTCCAAAGTGTTTTAGAGAGAGAAAGTGTTCTATTTCCCTCAAAAAAGAAAAAAAAAATCTCCAAAATCTATCGAAGAAGACGAAGACGAAATTCGTCTGCGTTTTCATCAGTTTATCCAGCTAATAAATGCATGGCCGTTGTATCTTCTTCAATGTTCGCCGTACAAGTACAAGCATTGTATCCGGCAGATAAAACAAGCAAATTCTTCATGAAACCCTAAAATTCTGAGGTAAGAAATTAGACTTCTGTAGACCATTATCGGTTTTTAAACCTCGTTTTGATTCGACGTTACTGTTTGTCGGTGGTACGAGCAATATGCATGCATTTTTCTTCTAAAGTTCATATGTTGATTTTCTCTACTAAGGTCAACTTCAATTGAATCTGTAAGTTATTTTCCCCCAAAACAATCTATCGCTTTTCAATTTAATTATTAATTTTTATGTTTGTTTTTAAGTAATACTTGATCTACCAGCTTGTTTTTTAATTTTGATTTTTGTTTGATTGATTCTTCCACTAGAAGACTTTCAGTTTGCACCTGTTTTTACTATTTATTTCTCTCTAGTAAATCTTTTGCTTTTATCTGACAAAAAAAGCGAAAGCATAATTCAGAATCTCTGAGATCTTGTATAGCTTACTTTCTTTTCATTATTTATCTTTTACAATTAAACAATGATCACTTCCAGTATTTTACCAGATTCTCCTGTTTAGGATCCATTCAGCTCCATTTCAAATAATTGGATCAAGGGGACTGTTCAATTCTTTAAGAGACTGTAAAAAGGGACTGAAGTAGGTGTATTATGATGCAAAGAAAATTGTGAAATAACAGTAAAATGGGGGCAATCTGAGATGGGTTTTATCAATTTGACGAAGATAACAGGCCACGAAATCTAGGGTTTTGGGAATTAGTTTGAAGTGGGTGAAGAATGGCTGCGGCATGGGATCACTTTGGGGAGATAGCAAATGTAGCCCAGCTGACAGGGCTGGATGCAGTGAAGCTAATAGGGATGATTGTTCAAGCGGCTAGTACAGCTCGCATGCACAAGAAAAACTGCAAGCAATTTGCAATGCATTTGAAGTTAATTGGAAATCTTTTACAGCAACTTAAGATCAGTGAATTAAAAAAGTATCCAGAGACCTGTGAACCTTTGGAACAACTTGAGGAGGCATTGAGGAGATCTTACATATTGGTGAATAGCTGTCAAGATCGAAGCTACCTCTATTTACTTGCCATGGGATGGAATATTGTTTACCAATTCAGAAGGGCTCAAAATGAGATTGATCGATACTTGAAGATTATTCCACTTATCACTCTTGTTGATAATGCTCGAGTCAGGGTAAAAACTTGATCTTGTTTATTTTCGTTTTGTCCTGTAGTAATTGTAACATTCTTTCCGGTACTGCAAATCAGCCGAGCAAGCTCGAGCTTGACCTGATCACCTTAGCGTAATCATGAGCTTATTTCAGTAGTTGTATAAGAGCCTTCATGATGCTAGATCGAGCGTGGCTCGAGGAAAATTCTAGCTTGACTCGAGAGCTTGAAAATATTATTAGGAAACCATGATTAGTTAAGCAAGACTTGAATGAGCTTGAGTTGAGTTTGAGCTCAAGCAACCTGATAGAACTCAACTCGTTGTCATCTCACTATCTCAGATTTACATACATAATAGCATTTAATATTTATGTACGGGTCAAAAAGATAGATAAGAATTCGCTTGAATTCCTTGGATCGTTATACGTTTCGAGGTGAGCTCGACTTGAACGAACTCAAATAATTTGATAAGAGCTCAACTCATTTGCAGCCCTATGCTTCCTACTCCGTATATATTTGCTTCTTCTGTTTTTCCTCTTTTTTTATAAAAATAAAAATTCATTTGAGCAGGAGAGATTGGAATACATTGATAGGGACCAGCGTGAATACACATTGGATGATGAAGATAGAAAGGTGCAAGATGTTATTATGAAGCCTGACCCTTCACACACCGATACTGCTGTTTTGAAGAAAACACTTTCGTGTAGCTACCCAAACTTACCTTTCAAGGAGGTTATCAAAAAAGAAAATGAAAAGCTTCATTTGGAGCTACAACGATCCCAGGCTAACTATGATGTAGGCCAATGTGAAGTAATTCAACATCTGATTGAAGTCACTGAAGTTGTTGCTTCAAAATCTCAACATGAACAGGATTCACCGAAGAAAAGCTCCAAGAAGACAGAGCCTCACTATCCAGATGTCAGCAGCAATAAAGAAGTTCAAGATGAGAATAATTCAAATAAGAAGACACGTTCAACATCAAGGTTAGTATATTCTTCTACATTTTTACTTGAATTTTATTTTCTGAAATACAGCAACAATTTTAGTGGTGCTAAATAGAGCACAGCTGCAGGGATACTCTACACAAATATTATAATTTATAAGTAAGCATCTTATGTAGGAAGATGCTTGATGTCTGTATCTGCGTACGTATGAATGTATGTATGTATCTATTGTGTGTATCCTGTTCAAATTATATTAAGAACTTTGTATAACAATCTTCACATAAGGTGAAAGTGTTTCAGTTGATACAAGAGAAATGACATGAATTCCAGATTTCCTATTGTACATAAGCTGCTTTTGTCTTAATAAGAAGTGATTGCGCTACTAGTTTGACTTTGAATTTCAATCCTGATTTTGTCAATGAAGCATGGAGAATCAATTCTCAACTCAAAGCAGGGCGCGTGACTAGAAGTGGAAATTTCGACCCATTTTCTTATGAATTTGGGTCTATTGATATATGCTTTATAACAAATAATCAATTGGGTCAAAAAAACTGGAACAGGTTGAAAGTCGAGAGCCTATTTTTAATGCATACGATATCTTGAATCGTTATGTTTAAAGATTTAGATTTTTATGATGATAATATTATTTTAGTTTTAACAGTTACGTATCAGTCTTTTTTATTAAATGGAGAAAGAGTATTTTTGGGTCAACTTAGTCCAACCTAGTTTGTTTCAATCCACACTAAAAAATATAGGTTTAACCCGTTTTGACCGTCCCACACATTCTTGCGTCCTTTTTCTGAGAAGAGTCTGTGCTGGGTGATGTAGCCGCTCTAATATTATACGGGGCACTCGTAGAGAGGCATTTTGCTCTAATATGAAATCCAAAATATATCCTGTAATTGGCGTAACCATGTAAGATTATTGAAAGTTTGTATACTTCATCATATTAATATACAAACAATTATGATGGGTGGCTTTACTACAGCAGAATATAATGTGCAAACTCTATGAGCCTCATTTTCCTGTACTATGCACATCTATATGATACTAAATGGTGTTGCAGAAGCACATCTTCTGCTTCTTATGGACAAGATTTGGGGTCTACTAGAGGAGGATCTTATGGGCATGGAGAATGGCATTCTGATCTACTTGGATGTTGTTCAGAGCCTAAGATGTGTATGTTCTAGCTACTAAATAAACTTATTCATCGCCTTTCTTTTTCATTTGCATGACACTCAAAGTATCCATGACTTCTTGTAATGTTTGGACTTGGAGCTAATTATTTACAATCTCGCCTTTTGTATTTCTATTTCTGCAGGCATAAAGACTTTCTTCTTTCCTTGTGGCACATTTTCAAAGATTGCATCTGTGGCAACAAACAATCACATGAGTAAGATTCTTTATGCATTGACTGAATAACTTATTCTTCTTTTATTATGACCACTTCTGCTTATAGTATGGATGACAACATAACATAAATTTTCTTTCCTGTCTATATGTTTCTGGTTATAGTTTTCTTGTGTATACTTTTTTTCTTCTTTCTTTATAATTGAATCTTTTCACATTTTTGTACGATGTATTCATTTATGACTCGCACATAACTGTTAGTTTTTGTTTGTATTGAGCAGCTGCTGGTGAAGCCTGCAATGAACTGATGGCTTATTCCCTAATATTATCATGCTGTTGCTATACTTGTTGTATCAGGAGGAAGCTTCGGAGGACCCTCAATATCACGGTATCCTTTCAGTAACATATACAATGCCACCTCAAATTTGCTCGTCATTTCTTGATAGTTAGATATTATTTAAAATCCATCTGTTCTTTTTGTATTCCTTGCGTTAGATGTAATGGTGGCAAAATGGGTGGCTTGAAAAGGATTGGTGTGACCTAAAACAGTTGTATCCCTAAGAAAATTTAAATTTGTTATGAATAATTAGTGTGTCAAATATGATTTACAAAAATTGTATTATTTCAGTTAACAAGATTAATATTACTTTAATAATAATCATCCTGGTTTGGACAGGGTGGGTGGTGTGACGACTTTCTCTCGCATGTCATGTGCTGCTGCTGTGCCCTTGTCCAGGAACTGCGTGAAGTTGAGATGCGTGGAATACATGGTACGGCACTTTTTTTAGCTTAAATTTCTCACGTTTTGATAAAAATCATACACTAGATAGACGATTGTACTTTCAAGATTCTTTTAATTGCAGGTCCCGAGAAGACGAAAATAAGCCCTCCACCCTCTCAGTGGATGGAATCCTAAAGTTGATCATATGAAATGATATACATGTTTGAAGATGAAAAATAGTTATATTTGCTTTGTTACCATTGTTAATAACCTTTGCGCCTTGATTTTACTGTTTCCGACTTGGTTGTCTGTAAAGTTATCTTAATAGATTCAACACTTGTATTACATACTGCTTCTTGTTCTTAAATACTAGTGTTTGGTCGGTCTTCCTTACTGTGTAACGTATACATGTATATCCGCTCATTTTGATAGGAGTCGATTTGCTCTATGACTTGATTTTTACATCAAAACCTACCTGTCTTTAACTTGGCGGTATCGAACACGTTGCCCTTTAGTCAAATGTTTGAGAGTTAAAAGTCCCATATGATTGAAAAGAAAAACGAAAACAAAATCATCAGGATTTTGAATGCATCAAAAGCTATGATTTTTTTCTTGAATCAGACAAACAAATGCTGTTAGCACTTAGCAGTGAATCCACTGGAGGATTTTGGGCATGATAAATAAAGTCTACATTTAATAGTCAGGATTAGATACATTATTTAAGGTTGGCAATTACTGACTCGACACGAAACACGACCCGAATCTGACGCGAAAAAAGTGACACGAACCCGAAACGGGTCAAGAGCGGGTTGACACGAAAATAAATGGATCGAGTTAGGGTCAACTTGACAACTCGAAAATGACATGTTTAAGGGTAACATTATAAAATTTAAATTTTGAAAAGAAGATTGTGAATTCCAATCAGGAAGTGACATCTTAGGGCAATAAACTCGCCAAACAAAAGTACAAAACTCTTAAACCTTAAAAACTTAAAATAAACAATAAAAGATTTACAGTTAAAACAATAGTACGTCATTTTGATATTTGTTATTTTGACTATATGATTTTGATATTTTTATATTTGATTACTTGATATATGGTACTTTAGTATTTTGAATCGATTCATCATTCTATTTAATGATGAATAACTTTAAATTATTCGATTGTTCAATAATATTATTTATTGGTATTTGATAGAATAGTAGTACATCATAATTTTTATTATATTCATTTATATAAGTTGAATAAAAAAGTAAAATCAAAATTTGAATCAAACCAAAACAAATACCGAATTTAAAATTTGAATATAATCGAAACGAACATTAAATACTAAAGTCGGAATATAAACGAAAATCATTTTCGAAATTCTTACCGAAACTTGGAAAACAAACATGGAGATTGAATTATTGATAAAGAAAATCGTAGTTGAAACGAAAAACTATATTAAAAAATCGTACTTGAAAAACCATATTCGAAAACCGAAAAATATTCGTCTATCACATTTGGCCTAAATGGGTCAACACAAAGGTCAACACGAACATGACATAAAAAAACTGACACAACCCGAACCATACAAGAAAATAAATGGGTCGAAATTGGGTCGAAATGAAACTGACCCGAACTTGAATGACACGAACCCATAACACAAATCCGACCCAAATTGACAATCTTAATGTGTGGAAAACATTTGTAAAATATTAATGAGGAACACATTTATAAATATTTACACCGATGAACACGGTGAAATAAACAAATTACTAGTAAATTATTTTTAATTTTATTTGTTTTTTATTCAAAAATTAAGAGACAGAAAAATATTAGAGAGAAGTAGTTTGAAAAGAGTAAAAAATTGTTTTATCATTATGCTATTTTGAATTTAATTTTTTTTTAAATATGATTAATCTAGACCGTTAAATCAAATACAAAAGAGAGGTTAACATTGTTTCTCGTATTTCTCGTATGGACACTCACACACACACACACACACACATATATATATATAGGGTGGTTCATGCAAGAAGCTGGTTTTTTGCGATAAGTGCGACAAGTCTTTTTAGCCGTTAGATGATTAGATCAATGGTTATTAACAAGTGTGGCATTTTCGTAATTAAAACAAACTTAAAAGGTATTAAATTAAATGTAAAATGGGTATAATAAACATTTTAAAGCTAAAATCATCTTCTCACTCCTCTCTTTTCTAACTTTCCATATAACCTAACCCTAATCCCCTCTTCCCCCAAAACACCCCAGCCGATGGACACCCTCTCCTGTAGCTCCCATCATTGCTCCAATCACTCTCAAAACCCTAATTAATCATTCAGATCTGAACCATAGCCTCCATCAATACAACATCGGAGATGATGAAGTAAGGTCGCCGGATGGTGAGATGGGGACACCACTTCATCACCACCACCTCATTTCATCTATTTTATCTACAAACAATTGGTTTCCTTCTCTTCTCCCTTCGATCTCGGACTCAAATCGGCAGATACCACCATCTCCGGTAGCTTTCTCGTGTCACCGAGCCACACGTGTGCCACCGCCGACCCATCTGCATCCTGACCCGTGCCAGCGCCGACTCGCTTGCTGCCAGATCTACACCGCCGTACGATCACAATTGCCGCTCCATGGAAACGTTTAAGTGATCGATCGATGTCCAGAATCAATGGAAACGTTTAAGTTCATTTGTTTTATCTGGAAAATCATTCAATTTTGTCAAGAGTCGATGTTCTCGTTTTCTTTTTTACTGATTTAATGAAATTTTGTTTTGGTTTGCTTATGGTTCACGCAAGTTTCTGATAAAACAATCTACTTTTTTTGTTGCCTTTGTTTTTCTTTTGTTTTGTTTTAGATGTTTTTTCATTATTAAACTTTTGGGGATTGTCTTTTTTTTGTTTATTAGTGAACTCAGATTTTTAAATATTGCTTTTTGTTGATTTTAGGTTATTCATTGTTGAATGTAAGTATAATTTGTTAATTTTTCTACTCATTGTTGAACTTAATGATTAGTTGTTAATTTTTTCTATTCATTATTTCTAGTTTTTAAATTTGTTGTTCGTTAATGAATACCGGAAAAAAGAACTTTCAAAAATTTGGTATTATGCTTGTAATATGCTCACTAGTGAACTTTAAATTATACGGTTTAAAAAGTTTATTAATGTTTTTTATAACTGTTCGTTGATGTGTTCACTAATGAAGACTATATACATAACGAAAGATTGGTAAATCGTAGGTTGTTTTTAGTAGTGAATATCGTATCTTATCTTATTAATAATAAAGTAAAAGTAAATTTTAAAAATATGAAAAAAAAATAATTAGAGAGAGAAAACAATTAATGTGAAAGAGAGAGAAAATATTTATGTTTACTAATTTACCCTTTTGAATTAAATAAAAATAATAATTATAATAAATTTGAACCACAAGATTAAAAACTAATCAACGGTTGAAATTGCTTCTCGCACTTCTAGTAAAAAAAATATTTCTCGCATGAACCATCCCTATATATATATATATATAAACAAAAGAAAATGTTACCCCATTGAGCCATTACAGTTTGAATGAGAAACCTATGTTTTCATTAATTGTCTACGAAACAAAAGAAAAAAACAAAATCTTATGCTTTTAAATTATATTTAAAATATATATTAAAAGTTGAAATCTTTAAGAATTTGCTATTGATATTTTATTACTTAGCTGATCGATTCTTTGACCAAAAATTGACCTACTGTTGGTCTGTTATTCTTGACCGCTGTTACAATGGCACATGGAGGATTTAGTTGGTGTAACTAAAATTCCTACCGGCATAAATGTCGATGTCACTACTCACCAACCTAATCAATCATCATTCACTTTTAGCCCTCTATTTAATCCACAACTTTTTCTTCAATTTATCGCTTCATCAATGGCTTCATCAACCCAAATCGTTCATGATTTCCCACCATTTATACGGGTATACAACGACGGCCGGGTCGAACGCCTACTTACCACCCCACGATTGCCACCATCCACCGATCCCATCACCGGAGTTCAATCCAAAGACGTCGTCATCTCATCTGACATCGATATTAAATCTCGTATCTTCCTTCCCAAATTCAATCCCGTAGATCCACCGAAAAAGCTTCCTCTCATCATCTACATCCACGGCGGCGGATTTTGCATCGGATCACCGATAAACATCGTCACACAAGGCTTCTTAACGCCGATTGTCTCCCAAACCCCCGCCGTCGCCGTCGCGGTTGGGTACAGGCTTGCACCGGAACACCCTCTCCCCACCGCGTACAACGACTGCTGGGCTGCATTCAAGTGGATCGCCTCTCACGCATCCGGGTCAGGACCCGACCAATGGATTAATGATTATGTGGACCCAAGCCGGGTTTTCTTGGTGGGTGAGAGTGCAGGGGCTAACTTGGCCCACTACGTTGCGGTTCAAGCCGGAATGAATAAAACCGGTTTAGGTATCCGTGGGTTGATCACCTTGCACCCGTATTTCGCTCAGAAAGAACCCGATAAGTTGATCCAGTATCTGTACCCGGGGAGTTCCGGGTCGGATGACGACTCAAAACTTAACCCGCGTTCGGATCCGGATCTTGAGAAACTGGGGTGCCCCAGGGTGTTGATTGTAGTTGCAGAAAAGGACTATTTGAAACCAAGAGGGGTATATTACCATGAAACATTGAAAAAGAGTAAATGGGGAGGAAGAGTTGAGTTTGTGGAGAATGAAGGAGAAGATCATTGTTTTTATTTGTTTAATCCATCAACTGAGAAGGCCAAGGGTGTAATTCAAATGTTGATTTCTTTTGTCAAACAAGAAATCTAGGGGGGTGTTATTGTAATTTTCATTTTCTGGGTTGAAATAGCAGCATGTAACAACATAGTTACATGACATTGAGAAATGAGAAGAACTAGTAGGCGAGGAAATAATATATTGTTGTTAAACAAGTATATGTAGCCTTATAATTAAATGAGAAAATTTATAAATTTGGTTTGTCTGGTTTATTTAAATATCATTAGGTTTGGCGCGCACATCCTTAAGCAGAGGATCACGAGAGGCAGGAACACTATCGCCTCCCTTCTCCATCTGTGGGTTTGACCTTCCTAAGGTTGTGCAACCCGCTTTCTCTCTCTCTCTCTCTCTCTCTCTCTCATTTCTTTCTATTTCCCTCATCTCTCCTCTATTTGCTTTCTTTTAAGGGTCCGTTTGGTTTGCAGAATGAATATGAAGGAATTGGAATTTGACCAAGGAATTGGAATTCATATGAATTGGAATTTGTGAAAAATTATATCTTGTTTGGTTAGTAAAGACTGGAATTGGAATCTAGTAAAAAATAAATTAATTCAATATGTATAAACCAAAATAAATTATATATAATCAACCGCCCACCACTACCCTACCCACCCACCCACCCCACCCTACCCCCATCCCTACCCTACCATACAGTCTACCTAGACGGGCAGTGGCGACGGCGGTGGGTG
>JAUEJL010092599.1:0-14062 GCA_032274825.1 Drosophyllum lusitanicum
TTACAGGTGGCTGGTAAGTTCTGCGGTTCAGTTGTGAGGGGGTGTAGCCTGGGGAATAATTGACAGGCACTCTGATTGGAATTGTGACGAGCCGTAGTTTTGTAATACTGTGTTTTAAACTGATTGGTTTTGTTAAATAGTGGTTTAACTTCAGTTGTAAATACTTTTATGTTTTGGTAAACGCTTCCGTAGTGTTAATAAAGGACCAATTTTACCCTTTTAAAGGATTTAATCCGCAACTTTTTGAAAGAAAGGATTAAAAGTGAAATAAGTGGTATACTGAAAGGACCAATTTTGTAATTAACTCTAATATTAATAAAGGGATAGTATGTTATATATAATATTAAAATTGGTATAAATTAATAAAAAAAAGGGCACTAATCACAGAAAACATCCTTTCCCAAATATATAACTTGAGTTGGTGTTGGCCAATGTCATTGGAACAGCAAGGTTTGATATGTGGGCCAAATTGGTCCAGCCCTTTTAGCGAATTTGGAATAATAATTTGGATGTTACTTTCATACTTTGTGGCTTTGTGCTTTGTGGTACGAAAAAGGAATCCCCACGGTATTCACGTTTTGATACATAAATGTTCCATGTGATTATGGTAGAATTTTAATTTTAGTTTTTTAAATTTAAAAATTATAAAAATAATCGTTGTGGTTATCATTTTTTTCAGTTTTGATCATTTACACGAAACTTTACCAACAAATGAAACTTTAGTGCCATCATCACCTTCATCGTCACCTTCACCAACAAATCTACTAAACGCCTTCAACCAATAGATCTACCGTCATCTTCAACCACCACCATTACCTACTCAAAACAAATCTACCAGATGCCTTCCCCATCGAATGCGCACCACCGCCATTACCTTCACCAACCATGTAACCACCACCACAATAAAACCTAAAACACCCCCATAGATCTATCACCACCACCACTGTATAACACCGACCATTATACTAATATACCAGCATCTCAAACATCGACTAGGGCATCATCTGCTGGGCTTCGAAGCTGACTCCAACCGACACCATCGACTTTGTTTAGTTTTTTAGATTGGGTTTGATTTGTTTTTTAGGGTTTTTCAAAGGTTGGGTTGTTGAAGGTTAATTTAGGGTCTCACGACCAGATTCCACACACGATTCAAAGCGGTGTATATGGGTTTTAGGGTTCATCACACAATTTGAGGCGGTGTATTTGTTTTAGGGTTCATCGTGGGTTTCATATAGAAAGTAAGAAATTCATTCATACAAATCTAGTTTGAAGGAGGTATATAGATGTTCCTCATACGTATCTGTAGATTTTGTTCATTATCTGTAATTTCTTTTTAAGTTTGTTTAGTTATATACAAATTTAAACTTTTTATTTATTTCTTCTCAGATTAGTTGTGTATGTTTTCTTTGGATTAAAGCAAAAAACCATGTAAAAACATTTCATAGAGCACCTTTAGTCTTTAGATTAGGGTTTTAATAAACATGATTAAAAATGATTTTAAAATATAAAATTGATGTTATTTAAGTTTGTTCACATATAAATTTAAATCATAGTTTTGTTTAAATAATTTCTTAAGTTGGTTAAAGAGTAAATAAAATCTTAATTATACATTTTTAATTACTAAATAAGTCATTTAATATAAGTAAATGAAATTAGAAAGTAAAATAAAAATAAAAGGGTAGAAAAAAAGGCAAGAGATAGTTTGCAAACAAGGATATTAATGGAATTGATAAAAAATACTATTTAATTAACGGTCAAAGTTAGTTAAAGTTTGTGTAAATGACTAAAAGTGAAACAAAGTAACAACCACAATGACTATTTTCGTAATTTTTAAAGTTAAATGACTAAAAATAAATTTTCATGACAACCACATAGACCATCAGAGGCGAACCCAAGCACAATTCAATGGGGTGTGTGGACACCATTAAAAAAATAATTCTTTTTATAACTATAAATATAAAAATTTCTTGGACCACCCTTAAATTACAAAAATGACCTCAGTAAAAGAATGTTTGAATCTGGCTAAATTAGAAGTAAAAAAGTAAATTGCCTTATGGCTCCTTGTCACGTTGACTTGTCTCCCATCCGTCCCTCCGCCTTCGTGCATTCGTGAGTTTGGGAACCTCAAAGAACAAGAAAGACCGAAGGTGCCGTTTGAACAGAAGTGAAGTCGTGAATTCTTTATTTTGAACAGGAAGCCTAATGCTCGAACAAATTCAACAAAGTGTGTTGATTTGCAGTGTCGACTTGTTCCCTATTCCACTTGAACCTTGTTATAGCTTTCAGTTGAATCTTGATTCTTGAAGGAATGAAGATGAAATACTGAAAGTGAAGTTGTGTCGGACAAATAAACTGATTCACCGAACACTGGTAACATGTGTTAGAAGAAAAATTGAAAAGTGAAAACCCTTCTCAATAGTCAATATACTTGAGACATAAAGTGACACTAGAGATCAGAGTAGGTACACATTTTCTATATTGCTATGATATTTTATTATGTATTTTTTTGTTATTTAGAATTGGGTGCTAATACTTAATCCCTTTCCTCTTGTATATATCAGATAAATCACATTAACTAATTACATTACATTACAATTTTTATTCTAAGTTATATGCTCGTATACATCACACTATAGAAGGTCCATTTAAATTTACAAAAGAGTCCAAATAAAACCACCATTTAGAATTCTATCTCTCTGAGTTTTGTGTTAGACACTTTGAATTGATTATACATTTAATTATGAGTCATCTTTTGTTTAAGTTGTATTACTTTTGTTTAATTTTATATTAAATCGTGTTAAATGTTTTATGTTTATGATAATTTAGATTACAATGTTCAGATTCTTTAAAAAAAAATTAGTGAATCTAGTTTAAGTGATATCCCAGAGATAACAAATGTTGAAAAAACTCCGTCAAAGTATATTAAAGTTGATTTAGATTTATCTCCTATCATTCGAGACAATGACCAAGTATGAAAGTTTATCATGTAAGAACTGTATGCTATTTGTTTTGAGTATATGTTTAATTTTTCCTCATTATTAATAACATTCTTGATTTGTATCACATTACTGGCCTGTAAAAAACTATTTTGACCCGTTATTTAATTTTCAACCAACTCATCTTCTCGTATATTGGACCCCAGTATATTTAAATCCTGGATTCGCCACTGTAGACCATTTTTGTAATTAACTGTTTATTATAATTTTCTCCATCTCCACCAAAAGTGACAAAGAGTTAAAGATGATGACTATTTCCATGTTTCCTTTTCCACCTCAAGAACCCGTGTTCTTTTTCATGTTGTCTAAATGGACTTGTCCACATCAAAACGTGTATTATTGTCGGCCTAACGCAAAATTTTTGTGTGAAAAAAGTCTAGTCCGGTGTAATTTTTTATATTTGAAATTTATTATTCAAGATGACCTAAATTATGATTTTTGTAATTTACTCTTATATCTATTTATACTAGAATGAGCGTGTAATAAGGACTCTCATAGAACTAAATAGCATGAGCTTGTGTATTTTGTAGAATGAGCATGTAATAAGGACTCTAATGGAGTTACTTGAGGTTTTCTTTTGAAAAAATCACAGAAAATGTATTTATAAGGTTAATTATATGCATTTTGAATGGAACAAAATGGTGAATTAAACAATCACTCCCAATTACTGCTGGAAATCATGAGACAAAAATAATGATAATTTAGTAATATAAAACTAGATTAATATCCGTATGATATACGGGTTTGTTTAAAAAATGATAAATAATAATAAAATATATTAACTAATTATAAAATACGAAAAAATAAGAATTTAAAAATTCTGGATAACGACGTCAACAATCAGATCAACGGTGAAAATATCGACTTGAAAGGGAAGACTTTTTTGAAATTTACCCTTTTGTAATTAATAATATAGCAAGGTTTTCTTTACACACGCTTCGCAGCAAGATAAAATCACTTGCTCATAATTTATATTATTTACTTTAGTTACAAAATTTTAAATAAAGTGGAAAAATTCAATCAATTAGGATTGAAAATGGTGATGAAAGTTTGTTTCAGTATTCACTTGTACATTCCGTCATCTAGTTCGAATTGAAAACATTTTAGGTTTTGTATCGTATTTTTATAACATCATAAACATACACATGGGTAATAATATAAAAACTAAAGTCCAAACATCAATGTTGAAATAAAGTAGATTAAACTCAAAAGAATTTGTAATCTATTTATCTCATTTAGTTTGAAATCAAATATATTGTAGATTAAGTTTTTCGTACTACGACGAACGAAACATTTATGAAAATATTACATGTTTTAGATAGATATTGTATCACGATAAAATTTATATTGTATATTGTATATAAAAATAAGGTCCTCACGAATATTGTTTATGTTTACACTAAGCATTATATATTAAAAGTATAAAAGAAACAACAAATGTATGAAATTAATTGTTTAAATATAATAATAAAATATAAAATCAAATATTAAAATAATCATGCTGTTAGTTGCTTTTCAAAATGCATAAGGTAACAAATGCAAATAAAAAAAAATTGAAGGATAAAGATTCGAAGACTCAAACTTATGGTTAAATTCACATGTTACAATTATGACTTATACTTGGGTAATGCTTGGACATAAGATATATATAACTAACATTTATCAGGTTACTGTTCATAGTTCCTGGTAAATGTCAATTAGTATATATAATTTATTTATGAAAATGTAAGTAATAAATTTTACAGGCAAAAGTACATGACCAATTAATGGTGGTCGCAGTGGCGAATTTAAGATTCAAATATACTGGGGTCCAACATACTTAACGTGACAAAATAAGCTTGCCGAAAAGATTGAGCAATGGGTCAAATAGTCATTATAGCTACGGGTCAGATTGTTGTTAATATCATATGTTAAAAGACAAAAATGCTAAATTATATATATGTGTGTGTGTGTATATATATATATATATATATATATATATATTTAAAACAACTATGATAAAGTATTTACATTTTTTGTTTTGGAAATAACTTTTAAATACTTAAATGAAATACGTAATTAGGCGGGCACATAGTAGACAAAAAATCTAATATATCTCGTATAAATGAGGATAATTGGTTTCTCTTGTTTGAAATAAATGGTTATAGTTTTGGGAGGAGAAATGGTTTCTCCACCCATTTACATTTCCCCCTTCCTTTGTATTTTCATTTCTCTTGAAATTGTGGAGAAATGGATAGAAATGGCAGCCAATTTCAACCCATCATCGTCAATGTCCGGCTGCGCTATGTTTCCGGCGTTCTACCCATCATTGTCGACGTCCGGCGAGGCGGCCAACGCTGCAACCGCCGTGCGGCGACCTGAGTCACCATTTCTTTTTTTCATTTCTTTGATGATACCGAACGAGTAAATCAATTCCAATTCTCCACACATTTCCATTTCTACCCTATTTCCATTTCTCCCCTATTTCTATTTCTATTTCTCTCAATTTCTTTTCTCTCTACCAAACACCTCATAAAACATCTTAAAGGAGTAGGATACTAAAACAAAAATGTGTCAACATGCTACAAGTTACAAATCCATTTAGCCATCTAAATGTCAAAGGCATCAAGATATAATGCAAAATACTTACTTTGAATAGTTAATTAAGTAAATAACCAATTAGCCGAACACAATAAAGCATAAACAATTTTTTTAATAAATAATAAATTAATACCTAATAAAATAAAAACAGTGCTTCAACATATAAATAATAAATAGTACAAAAGAAAAAACAGTACTACTTATGAAAAGTTAATATGCCTTGCAACTTTCTTTTGAGATGTAGGCTTGTAGAATTTAACTCTTGAAGGTTTAGCTTAAGGAGGGCAGAATCAAAAGTTCAAAACTTCAGATGGGCAAAAGGCTTTCCTCCAAAACATGAAAAGCCTCATTTCAAGAATCTTGACTTCTATCAAGAAAATAAAAGGCGTCGGAGTGGAGGGCAGATGGCGGAATTCATAAGGGTGAAGGATGAGCCGCTAGGCGCCGCCTTGTAGTGCCGGTGCCGGAGTCTGGTGGGATAGCCGAAGTGGGTGTGCTACGCTTCGTGTTCATAGGGAGACTCAATGGGACAGAGATCAAAATCGGGGGAGGACTTTGTGACCAAGAGCAGATTTGAGATTTGAGGTTTTCTTTTTTTAATTTAATGAAGTATTTTTTTAGTTCTAGTTTATTTATGTTTGAAGCCCAAACACACGGGGTCCATTTCATTATTTTAGGGTTGTCCATAAAAAATCATATATATAATTCTAAAAAAATTAAAAACTAACTGGGGTCAAGACACCCCATTAAAGTACATGTAAATTCGTCTCGGAAAGCCTCCTAACACACTATCAAACTATCCTAGCTCAAGTTCTTCCTGAATTCATATCAGAAATGATGTCGTTCAAAAGTAGTAGCTCATTTATAAAGAACCTTAATTTATCTTCCCATATCAGTCTTACCACTTCAAACCGCTGACTATAACAGTTACCACTCTTACAACTAGAGTTGTCCTTTTATCTCCTACTCACATGTCACTCTTCCTTTTCTCTACTTATAGCCACACTCCTAACGCTACTCGGAATGCTCCATTTAGTATCTTGTTTAACATGGCTTTTCCACAATTTATAATAGCATCTTCGCTTTTGTCCTTTCCATCTTCCTCGTTCGCACTTTCTTCATTGATCGACACCCAGCCCCATATAATATGTTGATATAACTGCTACCTTGTAGAATTTTCCTTTAACTTCAATGGTATGTTTTGTCATACAAAACTTCTATGAACGCTCTCACTTCAACCATCATGTTTTTATACAGAAAGACACGTCCTCATCTATCATCCTCGTCACATGCAATAACACAACTTAAATACTCAAAATTCCTTTAAGAATGCAAAACCTGATTCCTTGTATTGTCCGGCAAACACACGAACGTATGAATGTACAAACTTGGTTTGATTCCAAACAAAAAGCAAACTTTTTTTTATTTTCAATTATCGTCTTGTATTTATATTTTTCAAATTTCCAATTTCATGAATTTCCATTTGAAATGATAAATAGTTAAATACAATAAATCAAAATAGTTATGATTTTCCTTCTTTTTTTTCCCTCAACTTGAATAGGTACAGCAGTGAAGCCAAGTAGCCAACCGGATAGCAGGAGTTGAGTCAGGACCCCCGTATATTTATTTGTTATTTTGTATACCCCACAGAAGCGAATAAACTTTGTCAATCATCACCTGATTCTATTTCTATCCAGCTTGGCCTCCTTTAAAACCCTAGATAAAAACAAACCCACTACCCACTTCCGTTGACCCACCATTAAACCCTTTCAAAGCCATTCGTTCTTTTCAATTTTTCCTCACAAATTCTCTGCAATTCTTGACAAATTATGTCACCAATTTCACTCTTAAAGCCTCTGTCAAATGGGTTCTCCAAGAATCCTCATGATTTCAGCAAACCAAATATCGTCACCATTGATGTAGGTGGTCAACTCTTTCAAACCACCATACAAACCCTAACCCAAGCTGGCTCCAATACCCTTTTCTCTAATCTCTTCAATTCTTCTGAACGAAACGATATCCCTTTTATTGACAGAGACCCTGAATTGTTTTCGATTATTTTATCTCTTCTAAGAACCGGGAATCTGCCATCAAAAGCCAAAAGCTTTGAAATTCAAGATATTGTTTTTGAAGCAAAGTTTTATGGGGTTGAAGATCTTCTTGTTCAATCTCAATCAAACCCGTCTCAATTTGAACCTTTTGATCTCGAAAAATCAATGATTTTGCCTCTAAGCGGCAGAGATTCACCTTCTGCAATCGCCACAACACCTTACGGGTCAGTTCATGTCTCTCATGGCAGCAAAATTACATCTTTTGATTGGTCTTTGCAAAGAAAGTCAACTACTTTGACTCAATTCACAGCAATTGATTCTTTATTAGCTTTATCATCAAATGCTGTAGCAGCTGGTGCCACGGACTTCTGTGGGTTGCAAATCATTGATCTTGAAACTGGTTTTGTTAGAGAGACTTTAAGTTGGGAAAATGTGACCAAATCTGGTTCAACTGTTCAAGCAATTGGGACTTCCCCTGAGCTTTTGTTCACAAGTTTTGAATCAAGTCGCAGGAATTCGAACTCTATTTTGGTCTATGATCTCAATGATAGCTTCAAAGTTGTATCCGAAATCGGGCATAATGAAATCTTTGGTGCTGATCTTGATTCTGCAATTCCATCGACAAAATTGAATTGGATTCCAAGTCTCAATCTTTTAATGGCTTCTGGGTCTCACAGTGGAGCATCTGGGATTTCAGGAAACATCAAGTTTTGGGATATAAGGTCTGGGAATCTTGTTTCAGAAATCAAAGAGAAAACCGATTGCTTTTCGGATATCACAGTTTCTGATACCCTTTCAGCTGTTTTCAAGATTGGGATTAACTCAGGGGAGGTTTCTTACATTGATCTTAGGAACATTTCAGCCAATGATTCTTGGAACTGTCTTGGTGATTCAAGAAAAGGGATGAATGTGAAGAAAGAAGGGTTTGGTTGCAAGATTGAAATCCATGGGAATCAAGTTTTTTGTAGTAAAGAAGGTGAATTGGAACTGTGGTCTGAGGTTTTGATGGGTTCAACTACAACTGGTAAAAATGGGATAGAAGAAAGAATCTTTAAGAAGAATGCTTTGGGTAGATCGAAGGATATTGTGGGAAATAGGATCACGAATCTGGGGTTTGGTGGAAACAAAATGTTCGTTACAAGGAAAGATCAGCAATGTGTTGAGGTCTGGCAAAGCTCTGTAAGAAGATTTCGATAATTATAAGTTCCCAATTGTTTGACCATTCCAAGTCTGGGTCAAGGCCCACGGCTACTTGTCCAGGACACTGAGCATTGAGCCCTATGACCAGTTATGTTTAAATGTCATTGATCTATTGAATGTTTGCTTGTGTACATTGATTATTTCAAGTGTTATTATATAGATTAGTTTGAGTACATCAAATCTTGAATCTGTTAGGATTGATAATTGTATACACAGTTGTTAGACGGATAAGTTTTTACCATATCTGCATGATCTTCATTTGCATACATCCATTGTCATACTTGGAATTCTTATATAACACAAGTACAAAAGCAAATGATTGTATACCTATCAGACACTACAATCTACATTCTGTAGAATATATCACCAATATTTTTATTCGATTGTTTTCTTGATACGTAATTTTCTAAGAGAAAGTGGTTCATGATCTTTTCTATCTTCACGATAGACGAGGTGCTATGTTAGTGTGTGGATACCCTATGCATCATTCTTGTACCATTCTTTACATGAAGGTAGGTTTCTCTGTTGGATGTACCATTCTTTACATAATTTTCTAAGAGTGGTTCATGATCTTTTCTATCTTTACATGAAGGTAGTTGATGCTCAAAAACTATTGCATACTTACTGTCTAATAGTATCACCAATCACCATAATGACCCACTTAAGGTGACAAAATTCTTCTTGTCTAAAAGGTACTATTTTTGTAAAATTATCTATTCCAGGGTACCAAAACCAACCGAAGGAGATTTTGGGACATCTAAATTATACCACAGGAGTTGGTATTCTTTTCACAAATTTGTTGATGTACACTCTGAATCTAAGAAAGTGTCAAACTGATTTGCAGAGTACTAAATGAAGGAATTGCAGGTTTTTTAAATGGAGAGACCCTGAGCTACCCAACCACTGGTATATTTCAGCTTTTTTTTCTTATGAGGAAACAAAAGTTGTTATTGAAGAACCAAGTGAAAGGCCCAGATTGGAATGGAAGAGAGGGTCAAACATTTGACACCAGAAGTTATTGAACTGAAGGCAAAAGTGAATATGCTAATTACGAACCACAGGTATTTTATATGTGAACCAATGCTATTGCTATCCAATACAGTATTTGTATTCATATGTGAACCAAAGGTAGTTCACATATGGACCAGTGTAAGTAATTTTTTTCTCAAAGCATTCTCTCTACTTCAGATAGAGGTATGACTGTCTATATCTTACCTCCCCTATACCCCGCTCTGGTGGGATTGGGTAGTGTTGTTGTAAGTAATTTTTTTTGTTCTTGATTCAACCATATACGCAGTCATATCTCCTTGATGTTATATGAATAATATGATTTCTGACTTCCGTTTATGATCATGAACAGGTAAGTAGAAGTTTGCTAGAGAGTTTCCTCAGACGCCCATACCACTGATTTCTTTACATTTCAAGCTTACGTGTAAATGATGCCATCTAACATATCCCTTAACTGGCTAAAAGAATCATTGAAGACTGAACTCACCCATTTTCAAATGTGACGAAAGTAAACGGAACGCCCATTTCAATTTTGGTAAACCAAACAACTAAAAGAATCATCCCTGTTCATTTCGTTAATAAGATTAACAAGCAGAAAAGGTATTTTTTCTTTGGGCACCTGGTCTCTTCAAATTAGATGCTAGAAGTGAAGAGCAAAAACATTTACTTTCTTCTTAATTTCACTTTATTATAATTCATTTGGTTCCACAGGTTGTTTTTGAGCAACCCGAAACCGAAAGAATGGAAATTCAAGGTTATTATACATATGATGATCTGAATGGAGGTGTTCTGGTATAGTTTACTAACTAGAGTATATAGCAGTTCAAGATTAGCATGTGTCAGAAACTATACAAGAAAAGAGAATTTGATACAGATAATGATAAAATTTTTACAGCAGTAAGATTAGCATACCATGTGATAAGGTGAACTGAAAACATTCAAACTGGGCCGAAATTTCTGGTGTTACAATTGCTCTTGCCCGAGATCTTATAATTCCCCAATGAATTTACACCGAAAGCTCGCTCTTTTTCCTTTCTTGCCTTTATCTTGGACGTCTACGGTGAACGGATCAACCTACAAGCAAGAGTACTATTGCATGGTATTGTCAATATACGAGGAGTGATCGCAGATATCCAACACTCATGCTACAATCAGTTGCCTTGATCATACTTTGAATTTGACATACATTCTTTGATGTTGCAGGATCTAACAAAAACCTCAATGTTCACAATCAGACTGTTGTTCAATGACTTTATAAGTGACAACACTCCTGAATTATATCTTGAATGAATTTCTGCTATGTATAAGAGCAACTTAACGATGTGCTGACAATGTCGCGTCTACTTCCATTTGGAAGGACGGTGAAATTTTGCCTCAAAACATCTCTGGAGACAATAACTTTACCACCAAATGTTGTTTTAAGATGCTACAATTATTCACTTATTTGAATTCAATATATCTCTCAATGTAAGATCTAAAACCTTAAAAGCATGCTTATGTGTCATTGGAGCTTAAACCCATATAATCAACTTTATATTGTTTTAATAAGGGTTAAAGCTACTATATAGCACTTTCCTTTTCCCAATATTTCATTATTTAATTAGTGATTTCTTGGCCTACACTTGATGAAAGAAAACGATAAAAAACCGAGCAAAAAAATCATTTTTTACTACCATGTTTTCGGAATCTGTTGGAAGAGTTGCAGGTTAAAAAATAAGCATAATGACGTGTTTTTGTGAGTTTATTGTCCATATGTCCGTGTAAAAAAAGTTAACCTGCTATAATGAAACATTACTGTTATTTGGTAGATTTGACCCTTTTAGTAAAAAAAGCTTATCATTATCTGGATTAATCTTACAAAGAGAGTCCTCAGAAGATCTAAAGGAATTTAAAAGCGAGAATATGTGGTTCTACGAAACCTCAAGTCAATAACAAAGAAGCAATCCCCCTTGAATCAACATTCATAACAAATTGACTTTTGGATCTTATGGATATAGATAATTTACTCTAGATAAGTATCTATACTTTGATAGCACAAGAGTGCTTTCATTCCCTGCCACCCGCTTGCCTTCCTTGTCGCCAAAGAAGAATGAGAATTGGCTAGCGAAAGGATGTTCTTCCCAAGAGTGGTACTCAGAAGAAGAAAAGGTTTAACCATGAACAAAAAATACATCTCCATTATTTTCAAACGATTTCATGACATTGTCAAAAATGTCTTGTTGTCTATCCATTACCCTAGCAAAAAGTTGACGAAATTCAGATTGTAGAGTGGACGTATCCATAACTAAGATCCTCTATAACAAACCTATTGTTTGAAGAAGCTAAAGAATCGTGATCTAGATAAGGCTTCATTGCAAATAAAGATCCTATATAATAATCAGAACCAAGATCATAACATGCATATCTAAAAATATCATCTTTTATTATTGATAATGTGGATTTCTTCTTTTGAATTTGGACCTTTGACTTTGTTTAAAATAATTCATACAAAATACAAGAGTACGTGCGTGGGAGATAAATGATAAGTTCTATCAATCATAAAGCCTCTTTTCCTTGGCTCCCAACGTACGTCGCTCTTCTACATTTCATACAAACTTTTTCAAGAATACAACATAAGTCGGTTCATGTGCTTGTTCATATATTCCTTTACAATACATCAAAGATAAAAACATGGTATAGGCAACAGGACCTTTACAATATCATCGTTTGCACCATGCATACACAACATGTTGTAGTCCTTTCAAACGAAAAGGGAGTACTCTAACAACAAAAGGAGTCTAGTAATGAACATGATATCCAAATTAATATTCGTATGATGCCTTACATATGTATAAATACCTACAATCAAGAAACTCTTGTATTTCATCTACCACACATCATTTTCATGGTTGTTATTATTGTCTTCTACGATTGCAACACTACCTCTATCGGGACCCTTGTTAATATATTTAAACAAATATGTAATACAAGTTGTGTGTTTGCACCACTTAACATTAATATGCGTTTATATTGTCATAAGAAATTTATTATAGCTAGGGAACAACGTTGCTGTTATTTAACTTAACACCAGATTTTTCAACAAGCATTCCATCTTCTATAAAAAGGAAACCTGAGAATGCTCGAAGTTTGATTAGAAAACTTTTGTAGAGTTCTTGGAATGCTTATTATGCTTGGTCATGCATGGACAATTCATATTATGACTACCACATGGACCATGGATTATGAACTTATTGACAAGGGAATACAATTGAGGATCTTCATCTTTGTCAAATATCTCAATAGAAATTATTGAATCAATCTTTTCAATTGTAGGAAGCTTGTAATCTGAATATAAGAATAGACATATGTAACTATGAGGCAAAACACGTTTTTTGAATTCCTAGGTATGGACAACTACATAAAACGAGAAAACAAACCTAATGTCTTATGACAATAAATACATAGATTGGATAATATAAAGTAGGGGTGTTCATAGTTTGGATTGATCGGCTTATGTCAAAATTTCATAATCAAATTGACAACCTTGGTTTCAAAAATATTAAACCAAATGGGACCACTAAACTAGCCAAACTAAGCCAACTGGACCATAAAAAACCGGTTCGGTTTAGATCAGTTTCACGGGCTAAAACTTTTATTTGTACCGTAAAAAATCAAATTGTAATTACTATTCTTAACTTAGATAAAGCGGTAAATTTCCAATATCTTAATGATTACATACCAACATATTTAATATTACAAAAACAAATTCAGTAAAACATAACAACTCTTAGTTATATATACACACGTATGTATGTATGTGTGTATACATGTTTAGGTTGGTTTATACGGATTTTTTAAAAGCAAAAACCGTGAGCCAAACCATTAAACCGGCTACTTAGCCTCGGTTCGATCGGTTTTGACGTTTCATTCTCACCCTTAATATAAGATATTAAGATAATATAGTAAGTGAATTGGTGCAATAAAATATAAATAGTTCTACAATCATAATATTAAATGTAGCATACCTTCTTGAACTACACCAAATAGCTTAGAATCCTTAAGAGTTAACATCCCTGATAAAAGAATCAAGCTTGAATTTAAACAATCAGCATAAGATTTAGGGGCTGTTTGGTTGGAGGAAATTGTTGGGAATTTGTAGGAATTGGAATCAAATTCCTAGACATTCCCATGTTTGGTTCAAATTTTATCTATGGAATTGGAATTTAGACATGGAAAACTTTCCCTTCA
>JAUEJL010092610.1:0-14060 GCA_032274825.1 Drosophyllum lusitanicum
GATGCCAATGATGCGGTTGCTGATGTTATTGAGACTTTATATCCGGAAGATTATAACATTCAAAACCAAATCATGACTGTTGAGATGCCAATATACAAGGGGAAGCTAGGAAAATTTGGTCGATTAGCCGCGATCAATTTGGAGGTACACCATGATCTTGATGCCAATGATGCGGTTGCTGATGTTATTGAGACTTTATATCCGGAAGATTATAACATTCAAAACCAAATCATGACAATTGAAATGCCGATATACAAGGAAAAACTAGGAAAATTTGGTCGAGTAGCCGCAATCAAAGGATGTGAGGTGAATGATGAGAAATACGATCCGGGTAATACATTTAGTCATTTAATTTTTCATTTATTTATTTTATACATTTTCAACTTTACCAATTTCAATTTATATTGTTTTTAAATTGTAGCAAATTGGTGGAGTGCTTGGGGTAGCTCAACCCCTAATTTGATAAAGGTTGCCATAAGAATACTTTCTTTAACCACTAGTTCGTCGGGATGTGAAAGAAATTAGAGCACGTTTGAAGGAGTTAGTATCTTTTAACTTGAAATATTAAGTAAATTATTAAATAATAAATACATATAATATATTTACTTAAACTTTTTGTTGCTTAATTATAACTTTGTAGGTGCATACAAAAAAGAGAAACAGATTAGAGGCAACAAAATTGAACAATCTTGTCTTTGTTCAATTTAATGCAAATTTGATGGAGAAGAATAAAAATAGAAAGGCGAGAGGTGCGAGGTACTTCTAGCGAATGATGCGGATGAGGCTCAAGATTGGATTGTTGAAGGAGATGTAGATGAAGTTGAACCTGGACTAGCTTGGGAGACGGTTGCTGAAGCAACTGGTGCAGATGAATATTTAACACCTCGAAGAAGTGCTAGATCGAGAGAACTCTTTGATGAAGAATTCGAGTCGGAAAATGAAGATGAGGAAGTGGAAGTTGAATATGAGTCAGATAGAGTTCAAATCATTGAACAATACGGACAAGACGATGAGTGACAAGGACGTAGATGAATTTGTGTTTGAACTAGTATTTTAAGTCTTAAACAATTTTATTAGTGTTTCTAAACACATGTTTTGGGTTTATGAACAATTATGTTTATGTTTGAGTTTTTATTAACATGTAGTTTATATAATTTTAAAATTTAAATATAAAAAATTCCAATCCGAGTACTCCCCGCCTACCGCCCGGCTCCCGCCTAGCGAGTTCTGCAAGTTTGGATTTTGTTTGATAACACGTTTGTTTGATTATGCATTTCAAATGTGTTTGGACTTTGGGTATTGATCGCGCATAGACTGTCTGGTACACGAGTGTTTAGTATATGAAAACCTAAAGAAGATCCTACAAAACAATAACGTCCGAGGTTAAAGGAAGACGGGGGTTTTCCCGTATTCCTCTCTAATGCTTAAGTTAGATTTTTTGGTAATGGAGTATCTTTGGTGGTGAATAATGAAAAATGGATGGTCGTGCGTACCTTTTTTATTGTCTTATGTTGTTCTTATATATTACTCCTTTTGACCGGATATCTACATTGGACTGTACCTTCGATGTGTGTTGATGTGACCCTTGCCACCCTAGTAGTAGTAAAATGACGTGATTCATTAATGATGGTCATCCTTAAGGATTTCGAATATCTTTTTAGATGTCCTTTAATCAGTAACCTCCATACTTATCATTAAATGCGAAACTGGGATTCAAGGAGCTTCATATTAGGCTGCATATCTTCTTTTGTGTGTCATTTGTTGCTTGTAGTTAAAGGCAGTGCTTGGCAGTGTAGATGAAAAAAATTAGAAGCTTTTTTTAAACAAAAAAACTCTAAAACAAAAAGCTTCTTGAAGTAGTTTTTAAAACTAGCTGGAAGCTTTTTATATACCAAATTACCTAAATACCATTTTTAATTGTTTTATAATTCCTTCTATTTTTATAATTTTTTATTTATCATTTTACATTATTAAACTCCAGCTAACAACTAATTTGCCAAACACATATATAATTAAAATATATAGTTTCTAGCTTCAAGCTATTAGTTAACAGTTTCCAGTTACAGCTACCAGCTATTTTCAGCAAACATACCCTAAATCCGTTTTCTCTTCTTCATCCCCAAACTCATAGTTGTGTTTTCCTAATTGAAATTAAAGCTTTAAATCTCCTTTATTGTATTTTTATTATAGTATAAACGTTGTGAAGAAAACATATACGATTCACACTCAAACAAATGAAACATGTCTGACCTGGTTTTGCATAAATTTGTTTTCTGATTTTTGTGCATTTTTAATTGAACGCAAAAGAGTGTTTTGAGTGAAACAACATGGTTTTGAGAGGTTTTGTATCCAAAGTTAGATGTAAGACAATATCGTATTCACTTTCCCTATTTAAGTATTCATTTTTTATCACCTTATACTTCCGTGTCTTTATTTTTTCACTAGAGGAACAAAGTTCTTTTGTTTTAAAACCCGTGATGACATTAGACCGGGAACCGGTTAGGAGAACAAGTTGATATAGACCAGAACCGATCCGATCTGATTAAAAGTGTATCTTTGCCAAATCTACTTTAATTTTTTTTGTTCAATAAGCTAAAGAAAATCCTTAATCATGTGACAATTGTTATTTGACGTTTAAACTATCTTTTTATTATTGGTGAAGCATAACAATTTATAGTTCAAACATTCTAATTCTTATATCAAAAAGTAGTTCAAAATCATACGGTTTACACAGTAATTTAGGGCTTTCATTTAATTTATTGAACAAAGAAACAAGTTTTTATCATAATTTCAGTTAGCAGTACAACCTAATCGGCTCCCAATACAACCAACCGGGTCTGTTTTTAAGACATTAAAAAACTCTCTAATGAAAAAGTGGAGACCAGTAAATGTTGGCCAAAATTGGATACTTTGAGAGACTATGGTGTTATTTGTTTTCGAAAACATAAATGTCTTATGTCTTATTTCATGTCTTCGGGAGAAGATGTAGTTTAGAAGATCTTAAGTATGAGAAGGTCTGCGAAAAAAAGATGTCATTTTTAGCTTATTAAAATAAGCTCAAATAAGACAAAATAAGGTCTTATGTCTGTGAAAAACAAACAAGCATATTAAAAACGTTTGCGGGCATGCAAACATTTCTTTGAAAAAACAAACAAGCTTATTAGAAACGTCTGCGCGCCCGCAGACGTTTTTTTAAAATACGACTTTATTTTAAAAAACAAACAAAACCTACATATGAAGGAATACATGTCACATAATTATTTATTAAAAAAATAAATCATATAAAAATTTTGAGTAATTTAAAAAATATCAAAGTTAAGAAATAATAAAGTTATTTCTTACTAATATAATACTTGATATTTATTATAAGAAAAGGAATACTTATTTTAATAAAAAACATAAAAATTAAGAAATAATAAAGTTATTTTTCCATATATTTTAATCATTGCACAAGAGCCTAAAGCACTATCGCTATTGATGACTTAGGTCATACCTACGACCCGAATTAAGGTTTACTTATATACCAGACCCGAAGTTTACTTACCGATTCAGACCTTATGTAAGACTCGATGAATATTGTAAAATAACCATGTAATAACCAATGAATTACTGAGATGTATAAAAGACATTACCTTCATCTCTCCTATAAAAGGAGAGATGCACCGGGGGACCTCTCTCTCACTTCTCCTCTCCCCTCCTCCCTTGCTTCCTCTGCACTCTCCCTTTTTATATATATATATACATTTACCCTTAATACATTACAAGATATGAAATATACATGAACCGATACTAATTTGACTGTCGGAGGGTGGATCAGGAGCCTAAGCCTCAGATCCCCTTCTAACGGGTTTCTTTATGTTTGCAGCATGCGATTTGACCTCGGTGCTTAAGGATGGTGAAGAATAGCCCAACAAGATCATCTAAACCGACCCGGCGGATCAATGTAGCAACAACTATCATTTTTTTTTCTTTTTCTAAATTCTAGTTGATTGCTTCCTTTTCTTTTACATAAAATTGAATCGAGACAAAATTGAAACTAAAAAATAGATAACTCGGTAGCATCATGTTAGGAACTTATGCAGGCTACTTTTTTTTTTTAATTGAGAAGGGTTGGTAGAGATCAGGGATGGATGTGGCGGGTTTAAGGGTTAAAAGAGGAATGAAACACGAAGATAATGTAACGCTGATGTGGTAAAAGGGATGGATAAATGCTAATGGATTAACTTGACTTCTTATATAATAATTGGGAATATGTTTTTTTAGCGGAAGTTGTTAAAAGATACCAAAAGCTTGTAGCCCAAGTTGAGTGGTGTCCACTCTCAAAAGGTTATGGGTTCAAGTCTTGTTATGAATAATGAAGTAAATTTAGGAGTAGATTTAATAGGTCGATGTAAGTTTGTCGGTCAAAAAAAGAAGTGAAAGATAAAAGCCTTTCATGTATTTTTACTAGGTTGACTTGATATGTGTCATATAGTTGATTTCTAGCTCAGTTAGTTGAGCCAAAAACCATGACCTAGCTAATTAGTCCCAATTACCAATGTAGTTGTAGTAATTAGCATGGAGCCCAACAAACAGCATTAAAGAGTAAGGGTAAGACCCCTCCGTCAAATTTGAAGATGAAGTCCCTCAACCCCGACATATATACATTTGTTTTCCCGAAAATGCATTGGTAAAGGAATAACCGATTTACTTATTATTTAAAGCAGCTAGCTGGTGTTTGAGCCTGTAAAAGTCGTTTTCCAAATACAAAATCTATTTAATCTCAGACACATGCATGCAGAACAGAACAGAAAAGGCTTTAGATAGGAATCAATGGCCGGGGAGGTGGAAATGAAACTGTATCCACTGTCTAAAGTCCAAACCAACGGCAATGTACACAACAGGGGACTGTTTCTGACACCAAAAGCAGAAATACAAGGTACAGTGAAAGCTCCTTTTCATGTTACAAATTTTAATATGTACGAACGTACATCATGTGTTTTCATCTTGGACATTTAAAACAAACAAAGCAGCGTAGCTAGCTAGGATTGTGGGAAAGTTTCCAGCCACCTACGTAGGTACCACTTGTACTATTTCTAGCTAACCACATGTCAACTAAAAACCTAGCTTCTATCTCAATCAACATGGGCATATTTCACATTAATTTTTGACACCTGCAGGCTTAACTTATTTGCGCATTGATGATGATACATCATGTCCCACAGCTGGAAAGAAAACCAGATCAATGGTGTTATGTCATCCCAACAAATTGAAACTAGATGATCGAGTTAATTAATATATAGACAACTAAACTACGTACCTAAACAAAGCGCAAAGATGATACTTTTCATTGTCATGGTCTGTGTTACGTGTAATAAAATGAATCCTCGCCTTGAATTCAATTGAATACTCCTAGGACTGTTGTTTATATGAATTAATATGGTTGTACCTTCAGCTTCTAAAGTGATACCGGGGTGTGTCACGGGTGCTTCTAATGGACGGGTTGTAGAGATGGTGAGGGATGTATGAATTAGTAGTAGTCAGAAATGGTTGTTGATAATGAGCAGCGGCTGATGATGATGATGATGATGAAGCGGTGTTTGTTGAATTACCGAATCCTGATGATGCTGCAGCAGCAGAGAAGAGGGGGGCTGTGTATGAACCTTGAGCATGCCAAGCCCACTTCGGATGAGGTCCCAAACTCTTCTCTATTGCTGTCTCCTGCTCATGGCATAGGAGGTTATTTCTTATTAAATACATTATACATATGATGTTGAGTTGATAAACAATTACACTTTTATTAATATACATTGTAGTTGACCATTATTAGTGCATAAAAATGGACAGAAGTTAACAAGTGAATGTATTGTCGCAACTACAAAAGTTAACTGAACAGCCATATTTTTTATTGTTATTTTTTAAGTATAAATTTTAAATGATTGGTTAAAGCTAAAAACATTTAAGCCATGTACATTGCTTAGAAATGATATTTACTCTACATGATGTAAAAAGGGCTTGTTGGTAACAAGTAGCGGTTACCAGCAGAAGAAATTACAACTAAAATCTAACAAGATAAAATACCTGGTAAACAGGAAAAAGACCAACACCACTCCGGTTAGGAGGGTGTACCTGAGGAACTTGAGTGGCCAATGTCATAGGCTCAGGGTGTTCAATCTGAAATGGTCCAAAAAAGATATGA
Source organism: Drosophyllum lusitanicum (assembly GCA_032274825.1). Taxonomy (NCBI): domain Eukaryota; kingdom Viridiplantae; phylum Streptophyta; class Magnoliopsida; order Caryophyllales; family Drosophyllaceae; genus Drosophyllum; species Drosophyllum lusitanicum. The sequence goes on from JAUEJL010092610.1 coordinate 6,179, forward strand.
AAAGAGCTCAAGTATGGACAAAAATAAAGAAAAAAAAAACCCGCTCATAATAACGGTTTAAAACTTCAAATAACACACAGATAAAAAGAACCGTAGAAGTTACCCTTGTTCTTCTATCCTCAGAAATGTCACCTAAGAGACTATTGATTTGGTGCAAGCTCCCTAAACTGTCATTTGCCTCATTACATCCTGTGAAAGAGGGAGGAGCAATACCGGTACCAATACCAATACCGAGATTCAAATCTACAGATTGGCTATAGGCTGTAATAAAATATACAAATCACGACCAATACCAATGAAAATACATGACATGCAATCGGAAAAATGAGTACAATAGGCCAAAAGAGTTAATTAGTCTTGTCAGTCTTAGTACCAAGCTCTCCCTCATATGAGCTGGGTTCAAAATTAGTGACCGCTTCTCTTCCGTTGCATTTTATGGCAGCCTTGTCATAAGCCCTAATTAATTGAGAACAATGTGTAGAAAAAAGGATCAAATGAAGGTTGGAAGAAAGATGTTAAGAGGCTGGAGCTAAAATAGTTTGCTAGCTAACCTTGCAGCTTCGATTTCACTGTCAAATAATCCAAGGTAGATGTACCTACATAAAACAATGATAATAAGTTTCAATTCGAATGAAATGTAACCCGCTAAATTGACACATTTCCTTCAAACTCCTTGCATCAAGTAGAAAACTAAATAAATTTCCAACTTAAATATTAAAAGTCTCACTTTTTCCCAAGAAATTGGCCCATTCGAGCTTCCCATCGACCACATTTGTGCAGTGTAACTCCTCTGTACTTTGAGCTACCTCTAGAGAACCCTGTGCTCTGCCGGCGAAGAATGTGCACAAACTCTTCTTTGGTTAAGTTCTTTATCTGTATAATGCATGCAAGGTAAATATCATGTGCTAAACATTAAATTCTTTAACTTTTGAGTAACTCGAGCCAAACCTGTTTGAGGTCTTCCTCATAATCACTTATGTTGAAATTAATATCAGCATCAAGTCCACGAAACTTAATTGCAGCGCGATCATATGCTCTATGATAAAAACATCAAATTCATACGGATGGTTCACATGATAATGTAAGGTCAAATAAGAAAAAAACAAAAAAAGATAGTTACCTTGCAGCAGCATGTGCAGTGTCAAATCCACCTAAAAAATCATGCAAGTGCAATAAAACAAAAACAAACAGGTCAGCTATTGGCCAAAGAAGATAATTTAGTTGAATTACCAAAACCTACGAATCCAATGCCATTCGATATTCATAAATGATTACCTAGATAAACTTGTTTCCCACAGTCCCTGCAGAAATAACAGGAAAAAAGATATTATTAAACCTAACTAACATCTAAAATTCTAAATAATCAAATATTTGTCAGTAACAAATAGAAAGTAGATAATCGAGATCATGGAATTCAATTGCATGATACATTTTCCACTCATAATTTTATTGGTTAAATATTCAAGATCTAAACATCAACTGGTTATGGTTTCTCAAAAAATTTGGGTATATAAATTCTTAATGCATCGAGATTTTTTCCTAGAGCAAGTGATGATCTAATACAAATTAGCGGTAATTATCTAACCATATATGCGATTCCCATCTGCCAGTTCTCCGATAGAAAGTAACACCGCGATACTGAGAACTCCGGGGCCGAGGTCCTCTCCTGCTCTTCCTAACCTGCTGTTTGTTCTGCTGATGTTGTTGTTGCCTTAACATGAATTCTCTTTCATCTACCACATTTCTACCACCAACATCCAATCTCTGATGCTGCTTCAACCCGCCATCTCTGCTAGTCTCCGAGAAGAGCTGCTTCGTTACCAAAGTCCCTGACCTAAAATCCTGGTCATCTTCTTGGTTACTCGGTTTCAGTATATCTAAGCTATAAGCAAGATAAGGACACGAGTACGAATGATCATCTTCTACGGCGTTACTCGATATCTCCGCATTTACGACTGAGGAATTGGAGGTGCCGCCGGAGTATTCCAACTGACCGCCTCTGCCGCGTACCTCCAGAGACTGATTACCGCCGCCGTCCTTCGTATATGTCGACATCAAATCGCTCTGATCAACACTCAGATTAAGGTCCAACATCGCTTCAGTACGTTCTACTCAAAATTCAGCTTCAAGTTAACTTCTCAGCCTCTGCATATTTATAGATAGGAATCCGATCAATTAAATTACAATCAACAACGAAATAGACACGAGGATTACATATAATCGAAATACCTACATACATATATCGACACAGACACGAGCAAATTTTAATAAAATGATAATAAGACAAATTACTTCACCAGATGAAAGATATAACACGGGTACTCGGCAACGGAATCAAAGCCGGCGGTTGTCTGCTTCCATTTTTAGAGAGAGGAGGAAGATATTTTTTTTCTTGAGAGAGAGATATGTTGCTGTGCGTTGATTGGGAAGGTAACAGCAAAAAAAGAGAAATAGACCCATGAAGACCAGGGAGCAGATGGGACGTCTGAATGAAGCTGACAAGCTAGCGGTGGTGCGTGGGTTCTACGAATGAAGGGGCAGTCAAGTAAAATACCAAGTGTTACATTGTGTTACTTGAAAAGTAACGAGACGGACTCGCTAAGAATTTCGTACACTCGATTGATTTAGAAATACTAAATATCAAAATAAAAAATTAATTAAAAAAGTATTGGATAATTAAAGACATCAAGAAAATAAGAATTTAAAAGAATAAAAATTAATAAAAAAACCTAAAAAATAAAATATTCAAACAGTAAACAAAAATATTTATAGGTAAATGATAACAACAGCTTTTAACATTGTAGATAATAATAAAAAATATATGGTTTTAGTTTTAAAAAATGGTAACTTTGTTTTATATATAGAAAGTTGAAACACAATTAAAAGGTAGGAGCAATTTCATATATGCACCTTTTAAATTACAAGATATCTTATATATCTAAAGCATGCTTTAAGACCGTTGTACTTTATGTATAAAAAACTTATGTTTTGCGTATATAAGATATTTTGCAAGTTAAGAAGACATATATGATATTTTTCCTATAAGGTAAGTATGAAATTTATGAAAAATTGATTAAAAAAACATGAGTTATGATTGTTATTTTTAAAAACTAAAATTTTCTTTTATTCTTATCCATAGCTCTAAGGGTTGTGGTTATCATTCTCCATATTTATATACTTTACACATTTTAGAAATTAATCAACTTATTAGAAGATTTTTATTTAAAAAATAATTAACGAATCAAATAGTTGTTAAATTTAGTATCATTTTTTTCGGTAGGATAATCTATACGAGCATATCTTAAAATTGACAAACATAAAATGTAAATAAACTTTGATAATATTTAAATTAATTGATTATTGTTATTTAATTTGGTTGATATATATATTGTTAATTTGGTTGATCTATTGGATAAACAGATAAATCTTTGATATTTAAAATTTAAAGCATAAAACTATCGGATCTACCAAACTTTAAAAATCAAAGTTGATTTTAATTTTAACCAAATAAATGATATGATTGCAATTAAAAATGTTGTTACTATTAACTAAATAAATTGTTATGATTGTCTAATTATATTGATTAATGTTAGTTAAGAATTTTTTATATTAAAAGGGAAGGTACCAAAACAGAAAAAGGCAAAGACTCTTTCAACATCCAAATCATTGAGGAAGGTTATTTTATGTTCAAATTGCAAACTTACAACTTGTGTGCATGAATCAATTACTAAAATAAAAAAAATATTTGAAATAAAACCATGACACTTTAGGCATATGCACTTCTAATGACCCAATCCATTGCAACTGAAGCACTCTAAATGTCCCCCTTGATCTTCATGCACCTCGGCTTGGCCGAAAATCATGCTTGAACTTTCCTTTGCCATTCTTTCCACATCTCACGACCTTTTTCTTACTCACCCCACCTTGCTTGACCATGAGTTTGTCCTTGAACCTGGACTACATACTTTGATAAGTGACTTTCAACATCTGATAGACAACGACGTTGTGTGACCCTCAATTTTTCACTATCTCATAGACAATAACGTGTGCACATAATCCAACAACTATATCATCCTCGACAAGATAATACAATACTTGTAATTTTGTTTTGGTTTGTAGGCTAAGGTTATTAATTTCACCTTATCTTTGGGGCGCTCTCCTGGGACATTTCTTGTATATTTGATGTTGTATGTTTCATTACATTTACTTGATGTTCATCTCAAGGGGTGGTTTTTCTAGTGGCCCAACATGCTTCGATAAATTATGAGGATTTTGCCATTTTAAGCAACCAATCTTGTGATTAAGCCAAATTGAGCAAAGAAAAGTAAAAACACCAATTTAAGCATGATTTTAGCCAATAATTCTCCAATGGTCCAACTTTCACCAACGAATCAGACAGTGCCACGTGTCTTTTTTTTTTAATGGCGAGGTAGACTTAGGAAGCTAGCGAGAATTGTTCTTCATTAGGGGTCGGTTGGCAAGAATGCTAGTTAGCTCGGAGTCGGCTGTCGGAAGTGAGTCAAAAAGCACATTTCTTTGTCACTGAATTGTCTCATAAATCACATCAAACCTTTCTTGACTTTCATGCAAATCTTTGGGAAAATGATATATGATGGATTAAATAGAGCGAAGGAGGTAGTTTTGAAAATGAATGTAAAAAAGATGGTGAAAATGTAATTTATAAAAAGATGTATGTAATTATTGAAAAAAATATTAGAGTGTTAAAAAGTTACTAAGAAAATATTCCGGGCGACGTAAGAAAAAAAACCAATCTACCCATCATTAATCATCCATCAAATCACAATTTTAAGAAATTTAAAAAGTACATGAAGGTAGTCTAAACTGTTATCATGCACGTTATCACCCTCGCCATCAAATAACCTTATCTAATTATGTGGTCGGCTAAAGTCGCTAGATTCATCGACTAAACTTTTGTTCAAATTAGGAAAATGTATATCAACGCTTGATCAATTTGGCAAATTTTTATAAATAATTACGAGATTCATAGATGATTATTCTTACTAAGGATTCCTTAGTACTTTAGTAGGATTGTTGATCTCTAGACTCTAGAGTAATGTTTTTATGGGCTTGCCTCTTAGACCTACATTTGGGCCTTTTTTTCAATGAAGCCTAATTGTAGGTTCAACATCTATGGCATGGCCGAAATTGAAGTTCAAACCGATAGTAATTAGACTAGGAATTAACAGTATTTTAGGCATTACCACTTTCCCTCTTTTACATGTGACACCACTCTTACAATATACAATGCACATAACTAAACACATCAAAAAGAAAAAAAACGATTACAACACGAAGATCTTCAAGAAATTCACCCAGTAGATGGATACAAGTCCCAAACCCTAAGACCATCTTCACATTCGGTATTTGGGCTTAATACCAAACGGGACTTCTTTTTTCCCCGAAATTTTGACCATCTTCAGGTTCTCGCGAATGCTTCAGCTTCCCTTGTATAGTTTCCACCATGCATGCATAGAGCGTGTCACGAGAATCTTCTCAGGGTTTTCACTTATAGTTCTGGTAAACAAAAATTAGAAATTTTAAATAAAGTTTTTGCGAGTGTTGAGGAAATGATACGGAAAAGATTAGCGTTTATAGAATAAAAAATGAAAACAATGATATAATGATAATAAAGCAGATAACTAATTGGGTAGATCAAGGAAAATACATACTACATAGTAATTAAGAGGGCGCCCCTATGGTTCAACACAATAATCTCATTGCTCGGGTTGTTCATAAACATTGCCTGCAGAAACTTCTATAGTTTTGGAACTGATATCATATGATGAGAGGACCTTTCTCTGCACCCATCAACATTATCTAGTGGTCAAAACTAACATAATTACCAATATGTACAGAATTCATGGATGCTATGTTGATTATAATAAACCCCAAGGGTGAAGCCTACTGGTAATTCAGTTGGACTTGATACCTGAAGCATCAGATCTAAGGTTTGAATCCCAACAGGTGCCATCAACTCTTTATAGTTCATGTTTGAAAATGATTCAAGGTTTTTTACCGACCAAAAAGCGATACAAAAATTCTGCTTTCCTTTGGTTGCTCAATTATAGTGATTTTCTGGAAGTAAGTTGATGTTTTTCTTTTCCGCCTAGGGGTGAAGTCATGAAGTATGTTATGTATCATAGATTTTATACTTAAGTCATTAGGCCCTACATTAATTTTTGAATTCTAATTATGTGACCCTTGGATGATGATCATATCCGCAATTAAGAAAATTTAGGAGCTTTCATGTCTCTTACGGCGCTAAAAAATCAAATTACAATCACCAAAATAGACATGGTCAATGTATAATTTATAATCTTAAAACCAAAAAAGACTCATGTCAAAGGTTAAGGATTTGGTTTTACCTTGCATAGACACATAGTTATGCAAACCAGTACAAATTATTCATAAGTTTGATGATCTTAGAAACAACACTACATAAAAATGTCCAGTTTTAATTGCTCAAATTCCTTCGAGTACTATTTGTCCCAACAAATTCCTTCATTTTGATCTATTTATGATGGACGAAGCAGACACAAAATGCAACAATTAGCTCAAAATTAAGCACTTAGCAGCAAGATCTATTAATGTCATCTCAGCCCTCTACATATAAAATCGAGGCTAAAAGCGTCATTTTCTTTGTGCTACTTATGATGATGTATCGATGTCCATGGGCAAGGGACTTTAAAGGGGAATCAAACATTAATATTATCAAACATGAACCTGTTAGAGCTCAGGGATGAGGTCCTACACTCCTACCAATTATTAGAAAGTTGATATAGGCTCAAGAAAAGGACAATTACCATTGGCTCAAAGTCCGGATTTGCCAAGTTGACAGTCAGATTTCTCATTAATAATAAGACCTGCATATTCAAATGAAAGAATACAGGATTTTATTGCCATTATTAATCCCAGGCTGCGCTAACAAAAGAAATTATACCATTCGCATTAATAATCTGGACTGACTCACAGTTTCAAAGTTTATAGGATCCATCTCCTTCAGTTTCTGCACATGCCCTTTCATGTCTGGATCAAAAACACTTCCGATGAAGCTATAAACTTCAGAGAAATCAGGTATACCTGGAGGAAGGTATTCAATAACAAGAATAAGTATGAGAAACTTAGAATGGAGAAATAAACAAGTAGCATGAATTGGATCACTAAAAAGTTAAAATTAAAGAACCACCCTAGCTAGGTCCCTATCATGCCATGATAGAACACATATAGATGATATGTATCGTTGGTCAGATTCTCAATAAAAGAAGACTTCTTCAAATTCTATTAATATATATATATACACTGATACACACTAGTGTGTGACTGTGTGAGATTATTTATTTTTTTGACAAAGTTGCAGATATGATGTTTCTTCGACGATTTGGTTCACCTACTGATCTATCTCGGTGGTTTTTTCGGCTACTTGTTAGGTCTTAATTTCGTGTACGTAACTGTAAATGTGTACACTTATTTTTTTGTTTTATGTATCAACTTCATTTGTTTTGTGATTAGTTTTTGTTAACATGCATAGAAAAGTTGTGTTTCCATTTCTTTAGCAAATATGTAACATGTGTATCATTTTTTAATGCATGTGCATCATTTTTTGCATGTTGTAAGTTGGTATATAAACTAAGAAAGTGATTTACCTTTTATTTTTATTTTTATAATACACATCTATATTATATTATAAAACATTTAGGCATTTTGCTTAAACTCTTAAATTTTAAGTGTTTTAAAATTACTAAGTTACTACTCACATAAACTAAATTGAGTAATTATTAAATATGGTTAATAAGATTCTTATATTCTATTTTAATAACTAAACTTTACATATTTAAGAAAATCAAAGTCAATACAATTTTTT
>JAUEJL010092621.1:1610-14060 GCA_032274825.1 Drosophyllum lusitanicum
CCCCCCCCCCCCCCCCCCCCCCCCCCCCCCCCCCCCCCCAAAACGGAGTCAAGAACAAGAAAGACCAATAATACAAGAACCAGATCCAATCTCATTTACTTGAATAAGCAGTACAGTTTCAAATAATTAACAAATGGCAACAAACTGGAACAGAAAAGATTAAAAAAAAAATGTATCAAGAATGTGGTGAAAATTTTTACACATTTTGATTTCACAAGTGTTTGGGTCAAGGATTTGGTGGGTCCAAAAGTGGATTACCAGGAGAAACCCTGGAACAACAAGAAGAAGAAGACATTATTAGATTGAAGATGAGCTAATGCCAATTAGGCAAAAGACAAAACAACAACAGTCACTCTCCTTTTCCCCAAAAAAAGTTTTTTTTTTCAAGAAATTTAAATTATCAACATCAGTTTTAACTTGGTATTTGAAAACTGTACCTTTGGTTTTACAAGTATCTATGTACTCAAGTTTTTTCCATAATAGAAAATGAGAGTTAATGAAAGGGATATGATCTGTACATAACAGATTTTAACCATACATAATAATTACTTGTTGTTTAGACTATTATACCCTTAAATATGTTGATGAGAATAAAAGATAGGGGGTTCTAAGGGTATAAAAATCACAATTAGAAAATGAGAGTTAATAAAAGGGAGATGATCTGTACATAACAGATTTTGGCCATATACAACAATTACTTATTGTTTAAACCGTCATACTCTTAAATATGTGGATGAGAATAAAAGATAGCGGGGTTTTAAGGGTATAAAAGTTACAATTGTTGTGTATGACAAAATCTTGTTGTGTACTAAAAGGATGAATAAGGTAACATGGATGAAGATTACCTTAAGATTAATCCTGATTTCTGTTGGAGGCTTCTTGGAATTTGACCAGTCAAATTATTGTTTTGCAAGAATCTAAAAATATAAACATACCAGTGAGACAAATATTAAGATTATTGATCATGGGATTAATATTGAGATTTCAAAGAGATGACATATGATGTATGGAAGATGGAGAAAGGGTACAAGTGTACAATACAACAATACAAGTCTATTCAAATTATATTCCATGTTGTTATGTCAGGTTAACACAACTAGTACACCAAGAAGTCTAATCCAAGTAGTACTTTGCTACATATGACTATAGTACAACAAGTCTCTAATAAAATTAAAATTTTCAATTACTAAATTGAAGCTATAAATTTCTTTTAGAATAAAATACACTTTAAGTCCATGTGATTTACTAAAAGTATTAATCTCTATAATTTTGAAAAGTTATGGGTTTAACCCAAACTTACTCGACTTTTTGTCTCTTCTAAACTTGAAAGAACCAATTTACCCGTATTCTATTATTTTATTAATTTCTTTTATTTTTAATTTATTTTATCATATTCAATAATATTTAATTTTTTACAAAATGTGAAACCCTTCTCTAGCCTCTTACTCTCTTCACTTTGGCCTAATCTCTCTTTCTAAAACTTACAATCTACGATAGCTATGAAGACTACAATCACCGGCCACAAATCGTATATTGCAAAAGAACCATCTCAGATAAACTATGAGTGGAGCTAAGAGTAGAGGGAGTGGGAGGATTCTCCACCGTGGTGAGAGTGACCATGACGCAGTTAAGATTGCCTCTCATACCACCACGACGTGGTTTAAAACAACATAAAAGTAGGTTTGCATGGTGGTGGCTTCCTTTTTGTTTTCTCTTTTCTGTTTTTTACATTTAGATTGATGGGTTGTGTGTAGACGTGTCACACTAAGATTAAGTGGTAAAAGTGTGATACTAATATGAAAGTGTGATAGGGAGTGACCACTCCTAATACTCTAGCGACATGAGTTAATAAGAAGCATACCACAAGAGATAACAGATTGTAACATGTTCCACCATAAGAAATCATTTATTTAATATTCACCTTATCATCATAAAAGATGTACTATCAAAGTAAAACTTACATTTCCTGCAATCTATCAATATTTCCCAAAGATGATGGGATTGGTCCATCCAACTGATTGTCCTCCAAATGTCTGTTTAAGAAGACAGAGAAAAAGGTTAAAAAAAGAGACTCATCTGTAACACACACACAGAGTTAAGTGTAAAGGGGCTCCATTGTTTTATCTTCTTACCCATTTGTAAATCAATTTCTAATCATTTCCAACCAAACCCAACTAAGTGTATAAAGATTGTTAGAGTGTATCTTGGAATTGTGTTACAGACTCGAATGAATTTATGATCTGACTCAAATGAAGTACAAAAAGCCCTCAATGTGATATAAACGGGATAAGTGTCTGGAGTAGGATGAGGTTGTATTGGGTCCCGTCCAATAATTGCTAGTGTTTGTTATAAATAATCATAGCTAAGGTTCTTGATTTATCATTCGATCACAATCGCATAGTGAAAAAAGATCTCCGGTTCCTACCGGTAGACGTCGGTCTCATTGACCGAGCCACGTAACCACTTAAATTTTCGATGTCGTTTTTTCTTCTTTCCTTTAATGCATCATGTAACATATACTTTTCCTCTTGTTTTTACTTTTACTTGATGTTATACCCAAAAAGACAATCTTGCATTCAAAGATACCCAATGGATATATTGTTATTGGTCAAAACCCTCCCTTGATGTTACTTGTGAAAGACTAGTTTTTATTTTATGCATTTTGTTAATATAACATTTGATATAGAAAAAACAACAAAAAGAAGGAGAATTTGAGTGACAGAATGAACTTACAAAGTTTTTAACATCCTCAATGAACTGAGATCAGGAATAGATCCAGACAAGTTATTGTTCCCAAGCCATCTGTCAATACCTCAATGTACTGAGATTAATAACTCAAAATGACAAATTAAAGAGGATTTATTATACATGTAAGCAGCTAATTAGAAGCATAAAAAGTGTCATACATGTCACTTAGTGCAGTCAAGTTTGCAAGGTTAGGAGAAATAGATCCCAAAAGGCCCATGCTTGTAAGATTTCTACAAAGAAAGAAAAGGGCAATTTACAAGCCGTTAACAAACAAGACAAACCGAATTCACAGATAACGCATTAAGCTTAGCTTAATTATTAGTATTATAACGCTTTAACTCACAATCCAATCACACGAACATGAGATCCTCCGGAGCATGTAATCCCAGTCCATGCGTTTTCCTTGGGTAAACAAGGATCGCCATTCCAATCAAATGGAGGGTTTTGAAAACTGTTCTTTAAACCATTCAAGCCGATCACTATAAGCAAGATAATTCACACAAACATGTCAAAATCGGGCACCAAAACGGATTCATCCAAGTAGGTTAATTTGAAAAAAAGATTTCGAATCAAACCATCTCTTGTTTGGGTTCTTCCACCAACAGACAACACCTCAAATACTTCTCCACCATTGATCACAGGAACAAGAGTTGATCCAGAAGCAGGAGTGAGTATGATCTTGGTAAGGCCAGCAAGCGGCCACTGGTTGGCAAACAAAGCAACACCAGATTGAGGAACCTCTAAATCACTATAAAATGTAACATCATTTATGGTAATATTTAAAGATGCTGATCTCCCAATATCATCTGCAAAGTAGAGAGCAATGTAGTAATTTGAGTTCTGAAGAGGTTCAAGAGGCCAATTTAGCTCCAGAGGTTGTGATTGGTTGACTGTTAACTGTGTCTGAAATACCTTCAATGGAGGAAGGTTCCAGAAACCAGTGACTGATACATTTCTTCCTCTAGATATTGTAGGATTATTTACACCATATGGCTCCCAATAACGATCAAATTGATCATCAGGGTAACTGAAACTCAACCAAAACACAGAGAAATTGGAACTATTAATCTAATTACAGTTCTATAATTTGGTAACAACTAAATAACATACTACTTTTTCAAAAGAGTCGACACTAGTAATTTGTTTTTTTATTACCCAAATAGGTAACCTAATTGGTGTTAACCTGTTAAAGTAAGTAACGAGCTGAATTTTCCGATTAAAGTTTTGGTGTTTCCACCATTGAATCACTACTAAACCTTAGTAATCATCATCACAACGACCGCCGACTGGAATAAGACGTTTTAGTGGTGATCTAACAATGGAAACTTTGTCTTGTCAAAACTCTCATCAGAAAATTCAACTCTTCACTTGCTTTTAACGCCCTATTTGAAAAGGAAATTATTTGAAAGAAAATCCAAAAAAGTTGTGTTTTCGACTTTCGTGGAGAGATTTGGAGCGAAAGTTTAAACTCATTTAACAAAAGAAAAGTTGTGTTCTCCTGTTCCTTTTCTTTCTTTTCCTCCGCTTCTTAAACTCGAGAAATGTAACAGTTTACTACAAACTAAATTACCTATTTTAGTTAATAAATACTGTTTGGTAGGTTTAAAGCTTTAAACCTTATCAATGGAATTTGTAATCATACCTTATAATTGATCCATTGTATCCGAAACTATGCCTTGCGACCAATCTGAGACTGAAATTCCCAAAATCGGTCGAATTATACAACGAATCAGCCAATAATACAAATTCCAAAGCGGAAATAAACGGTTCAGACTCGGTATAAGTATTCGAAGCCAAACACACGCTCATCGACTTCCCGGCGGCAAGGAATACCCCCTCGTAATACGACGCCGTTCCCTTAGAGTTATCTTCCGTCGTGTTGACCATACTCCAAAAAGTCCCGTCCACGATCTGATCAAACACCGGCGGATTACTACTCACTCCTCCGCCGTAGTAGTACGTCGTCCGAACAAGGTATTTCGCCGTCCGGTAAACGGGAACGACGTAGCAAAACTTCTTCCGCCGGAGATTGTTCTGAAGCAGAGGAAATGTTCGGATCGTGGAGAGAGTTGTTAAAGTTTGAGGTTGCGTTAGGTTTCTAGAAATACCGGTGGAGATAAATCCGGCATCCGGAAGCCATTGACGACCGTTGATGACGGAGCTGACTGTAGCACCGCAATCGATTAACAGAGCCCTTGGGGGTTGGGGTTGAGAGAGGGAAAGGGGGATGAGAAAGAGGGTGAGGAGAAGAGAGAGAAAGGACGCCATTGTTGATGAATGAAGAAGAATTGAAGAAGGGTAAGAGGAAGGATCAATGGAGGTTGAAGAATTTGGGTTAATGGAGTAGAGAAAAAAGTAATGGAGTTGACAGGGTCGTTAGTTGACTGAGTAATGGAATGGAAGCAAGGAATAGAATGGAAAAGGAAAGTTAGGAAGTTGGTGACGGTGACAGGGACCGAATCGACGCGGGAACTAGAATATTTTAATTTTTAATATTGATGTAGACCACGAGTATCACTTATCTATCATCTTTCTTAACCCAAATATTATATCAGTGTTACATGTTTTTTTTCTTCTTTTCTCTTTCTTACTCGAAATCTAGGTATAGTTTAATCCAAACAATCTAATATTTTTTTCTCCCATACTCTTTCTTATACAGCAAAAAAAATCAGGGTGTGAGGTCTCGGGTTGGGGAACCCGAAGGGGGGCGTAGCAGTCAACCTTAACCTACCCGAGCACACCGAATGGGTTTCGAGAAGACCACTACGGTCGGCATTATGATAATGATACGATAATAGGTAATCATCCGTACACAATAAAATTATCAATACAAAACAATTCTATGATTTATCGGGTGTGTTTGACTGAAATAGCCGATAGTTGTAGTTGAAAACTGGAAGCTGTATCTTTTATTTCTATATGTGTTTGACAAAATAGTTTTTAGCTGGAGCTGAATAGTGGAAATGGTGAAAAAGTCAAATCATAAAAATATGAGGAATTATAAAAAATTAAAGAGGGTATTTAGATAATTTTATATATAAAAAACTTTTAGATAGTTTTAAAAGGTATTTCTAGAAAATTTTTGCTTATAAAAAAAGCTTTAAGTTTCTTCATCCGAACAAGATATATAACATTTTCTTTTAAAACAAAAGGCTACCGGCTCCAAAGAGTTTTAAAAAGTTACGTACTAAACACATCCATCAACTTATATTATATTATTGTTTATGTTTATTACTTGTTCTTGTTAATTGTTATATATAAACAAACTTTATTCGTACACATAAGCTCCTTATAATAATGATAATTATAAAATAGACAAAACGGCTAATTTATTATTTTAATTTTAATGTTTTTTTAATTGATTTTCGTGATAAACAAAGGCGGCAATTTTGTTTTTTTGCACTTCAATTTTAAATTAGCTAATTAAGGTAATTAGCGTTGTCCAATATGATTGTTAGATAGTTATTATTTATTAATACAAGTTTTATATATTTACTTTTAAATCTTAGTTAAATGATTATATATATTTGTAATCCCAAAATACCTACTATATTTATAGAGAATTATTCTTAAATAATATTTTTTATTATATTTAATATATTTTTCTTATATCTTTGTATTTATCTTAATCATTTATATATACTTATAATCTTTTGTTCATATTTTTTATTATATATACGTGCACCACTTGTATTATATTTTTGTAAATAAAATAATACATGTTAAAAATAAATTTGAATATTTAACATACTTTTCTAGACCATCAACACTATTTTCTCTCACTTGAACATTTCTAATCACTATTATCATAAGGTGATAACCTAGATTTTATTACTATTAAAAGGAGTTGTTAATAAATTTTGGGTTTAGTTCATCAAAATGTATTCAAGTCGTTAAATTTTGCTATTATATGTATTGGACTTAAAAAAATTCTATTGTATGTATCGAACTTTTAATTTATCGCTATTGTGTGTATTAAACTTTCTATTGTATGTACGAAACTTGTAAGTTTTTTACTTTTTTATGCAACTAAAATACATACAATAGCAACAAATTAAAATTTTGATATACACAATAGAAACTTTTAAAGTTCAATACACAAAATAGCAAAACGTGACAATTTTGATACATTTTAGTGAACTAAACCCATAAATTTACGCATGGATTGTCTTGGTTGTAAAATAAAGAGTTGTTAATCTTTTTTTTCTTTTTAAACTCTTAGCATAATATAGACGCCCCACTAATAAAATGAATTCAATAAAAAGTTCTCCATACAAGTTGAATTTTTTATGTAAAGTAAACTTCGTTTAGTTTTTTTTTTATAAAAATATTCTAAACATTTATTTATTAATAATTTTCTTAGAAATAGGCGTAAGCTGTTTTTGGATTAGATATTTAAAACAAAAAAAACTTCGTTTTACATCACATATTTAAAAATATACGATCCGCGTTAGATATTTAAGATCTATGTCTAAGTTTTTAGGTTTATGGCATATTCTGATATAATAAAACAAATTATATTTTTTAAAGTAAAAAATATATTATGTTTGAAGTGGTTATGGGTGCCTTAAAACAAAAATAAAGAGAAAATTATATATAGAGTGTTGGATGTGTATTTTTAGTAAATTTAGGGTGTATTATAAAGTTCTTAAATTTGTCTTAAAACAAAAAATAAAGATGAGATTAGGATGTCTTTTTAGTAATTCATGCACTAATTATCTTTCCTCATCTTCTCCATTGATTTTAACACGTATATTAATCTTATGAGTAGAAGGATAAGTAGAATGATATATCACCTCTCTTAACATAAAACACACTAGTGTTGCAGCGAAGTATCACAAGAATCCAAAGGGTCACATGTTAGAGCAAGAACCAGGAAGTGAATAATATGGCTTTCTAGTATCCGTTGCATCATACGTGATTACGTACGTGCTGTTTAATAAATAGTTATCATGTGTTGGTTATTTGTTAGATAGGTATCTAGGATCAACAAAGAGTCTTTTGGTCTAGCGGTATTAAAATGTGTTTAAGATGTTTCTTTTTTTCTTGAAGTTAAGTATTTAAGTCTCGCTAAGAACATATGTATAAATTAGAATGTGTCATTTTTCGTTAAAAAATCTAAGATATGAGAGAACTTGTTTTTTTTACTAATGAATTGAAATAAATAAGTAACATTATCTATTATCATTTATCAATATTTTAATAGTCTATTACGTAACATGGTTACATAAGTCGTATATGCATATCAGATGCTACTTCCTGAATGATGTATGACCGATATCCACCATCAAAAGCTAAAAATCACCAAATGGACTAAGGTATATGTTGCTACAAGGATTTTCTTGAGATCTAACATAAAAAGGAGGCAGCTCGTTTAGAACTCGTAAGGCTTGAATCATTCTGCAAAACAAAGCACCGTTAGCCTCGTCACCAGGGTTTGACCTCGTGACCACGATTTGGCGTGAGAGTAAGAAACTGAAGATTGAGAGTGTAAATGTGGAGTAAGTGAAGAAAGTTATGCCCTCTAGCTAGAGTTGGTATGTTTAGTGTGTTGGATGTCAAATGATACATCCTATTACTCAATGGTTAATCCGGTGCATTCTTTGACCATTGGTTAAGCATTTAATGCTTGATAAAGTGGAAAGCGACTGGTATAACATGTTTATTTATGTTTACCTTCTATAATGATTTTTATTGTGATTGTGGTATTGTCTTATTTAGCTCCGTCTACTATGCACTTTATGAATCATAACTCATTAGCTTTATTCCGAAGGTCATTCTTGATGCGGATCGGAGCTATTAGTCCGATGGTCATGAGGTTGAGCTATAGATCAGCTTTATTTCGAAGGCCGTATAGTCTAACCCAAAAGTCAGTATAGTCTAACATAATCTTACTCATACCTTTGATCTTATTTTATTATATATATTAAGAGAGAGAAAGAGGAAGAGAGAGGAGAAGGTAGCTCGGATTGGTGAACTCAAATGGAGGATAGAGAATGCCAACCCAAAACATGCATACAGGTGTTCCCCTCCAACGCGATAAACCCAGAGTGGTACTCCAGCCATTCAGGTTGTGTTATACGGATAATCTAATAGGAATATTTGAATTGTATATGCAAACATTGGAGCACCCATGTAATACAATAGGTAAGAATTAATGAGTATATTCCGGTTGTGAAGCAAACCTATATGCTTAAGTCATTGCTTAATAGTACCACCACACCCATGCTATCACCATGCATAGGGTGATGAGCACACCGCTGAAATCTGAGATCACGACAACCTTTACCATCGAGACCATCACCGACACCTATCACCACCACAGGCCAACATCTACCGCCACCTCCCATCACAGTCTCTCTCCATTGAAACCACCGCTACCTTCATCGCATCCCCTCACTGAAACCATCATTACCTTCACCACCACACACAAAAATCAAAAAACCTAAACAAAAATGAAAATCCAAGAAATATCCCACTCTACAAATGACTCTAGAAAATTACATGTCAACAAAATGAAAACTCTAAAAAACCTAAAGAAAATCAAAACATAACCTAAACAAAAACCCTAAATAACCCCGGCCACCAACTCAGAAAAATACACAACAAATTAAACCCTAAAAAGAGAATATGGGGATTGTTTATAGATCTTGAAAGAGGGGATGATTGAAAAAAATCCAAATTTATGAAGAACCAATAACAAATCGGACCACAACCCCAAAATCATACCTCAAAAAGAGAAGACGGGGATGATTCAAGTTGTCGAGTAGGTGGTGATGGTAGTGACGGAGTTGGAGGAGGCACTAATGGTGGCTGGTGTCGTATCAATTCTAAAGAGGGGGTGATGGGTACTAATGGTGGAAGGGAGAAGGGATATAAATGTTTTGTTAATTTAATTTATTATTAATAATCATTATTATTTAGAGTTAAGAGAAATGAATAAAAAAATCTAAGGGCATTTTTGTCTTTTCAATTGCCTCGATCAAGGACCAACATTGCAACGTTATATAAACTATAGGTATCAATGTCGTAATATATAAAGCACAAAGATTAAATGTGAAATTTCATGCGACTCATGGTGACCAAAAATGTAATTAACTATTAAGAATAAGTGAGTTATGGTCACCTGAAAAATATATTTTCATATAATCAATTTTTCCAAGTAACCTTATTGTATGTTTTATATCAACCAGTATAGTTCTAAAAACTGAAAAGTACACATCTAATCAAGGACTATATCTAATCAAGGTAGTGGGTTAAAAATCTTTCTTTATAGATAATTTACAAAGTCAAACATACTAAACAAAAGGTTATCCATTTTTAAGTCAACATCTCTTTTTGGTTGATATGATTGATTACATACTTTTTAGTTAATTAAGGATGATCGCATTTTACTTTTTGTGTCATCTATAAAAGCTTATTATATGTGGTTATAAAATAAAGTGTCAAAAGGTTATTTATACATGGGACGCTTGAACTATGGTTTGACTTTTACCAAGCCATTAATTTTTCAATTTCTATTAACATATACTTGTTGCTTTTGCAAAAGCTCTTCAAAACAATCACATACTCTCATAAATTTTCATGTGATTTTCTGATCTTTAAACACTTTAGGTGAGCAAGAAAAACCGAAACGATATAAAAAACCGGAGCATTATAGAAACAGATGGTTAATTGCTTGATTCTTCCACCAAAGTTGTGTTCAGCGTCTTGTCTTGTTGCCATTGGTAAAATGTATAATTGCTAGATTTAGTAGTAAATATTGTAAGAGGTTTTTTATATTTAGGTATTTGTAAAACGACTCTTCCACAGTTCTATTTTCTGAATCTTTAGCTTGTTATGCATTTTCCATAATTGTAAAACATAGTCTAAGTTATTAATGTTTATGGGCATCTTCAACTTATATTGATTTGAAACTTGTAGTACATAATGATGGTGTTTGTATCAAACCAGACCTTCGAAGCATAGTGAGGCCGAAGCAGGAGCATCCGACCAAAGCAGGAGTTCCACAAGCTTCGGTCAACAAAAGGCACATTCATATTGGACAACTAGAACCACTATCAACATTGGGTTCCAGAATATATGAGTTTAATGTAGTTCTGTTGTACTACCTGCATGGCATGAAATGCTAGTCGGAACAGCCAGCTGAATTCAACCACTGTTCAGGAAAGCAAGCTATGTCCAATCATTGACCACTCAATAAAGACTCCTATTTATCCAAATGATCCCCTATAAATACCCCTCATTTTCCATCGGCTGAGGTATCACATTTCGCTCTAATTCTCTCTAACTTTACTCTCCATACTTATTATCCTCCACCTAAGATCATATACTCATTCTTGCGCGTGAGTTGAGTCACGAGCCGAAGCTCATGACGAGACTAACCGTTTGTAGTTTTTCAGATATATCTGAGAGTTAAGTGAAGAAGGTTGCTTCAGCCTTCCGGATCCTTTGTAGCAACACACATCTTCAATAAAAATAAAAACGGTTAAAACTTCTAACTGTGTAAGAAAATCTTGATTCAATTAAATTAACAACATGTGCCAATATTCAACTTCCCTTTTAATTTATGTTGATTTAGGAAACAGTTTGAAAGTGTATTAGTTGTTATTTAGGGCGATTAACAAAAACTGTAAAACCAGAGAAACTGAATCCAAAAACCAAATGGTTTGAGAGTAAAAAACAAAAAACCAAAACCGTAAGATTTTGATTTCGCAAAATTTAAATTTTTATGCCAAAACCGAACCGTATACACGTCTACTTTCCATAGTAGAAAAGATATATATCACATACTTGCAAGAGAATAAGTTGTTTGTGA
This sequence comes from Drosophyllum lusitanicum, assembly GCA_032274825.1. Taxonomy (NCBI): domain Eukaryota; kingdom Viridiplantae; phylum Streptophyta; class Magnoliopsida; order Caryophyllales; family Drosophyllaceae; genus Drosophyllum; species Drosophyllum lusitanicum. The sequence goes on from JAUEJL010092621.1 coordinate 13,177, forward strand.
GCTGAATTGTTATATCCATCCATATGCTTGCAAGTATTACTAAGTATTGATCCCTACAAATATTAAAAAGAAGTTATAAAGATGATATCTACCTATATTATAGAGAAATACAGTGATCCCTACTAGGTAAACTAAACTGATGTCTTTGACGATCTTTACTAGGGTGCGCATGGGGCGGTTTAGGCTTAAACTGAACCCAATCCTTTCGATTTTAGGATTCTCAAACCTAATGGCTTCAGTTTCTATCGGTTTCAGTTTTGATGGGTTCTGGTCATTAACGGTTCAGTTTTGGTTTTAAAACCAAACCCTTCTGGTTTTCACAAATTTCAACAACAATATCTAATTTCTAGCATTAAATTTAATGTCTAATAATATATTTCAATACTAAATATCATTTCCAGCTCAAATATTCAAAATATAAATATATTTTGTATCATATAATCAAAATATAAACATCGATCTAAAACGAGGTAAACTACAAAGAGAATGAAAAGTTATTGACCCTAGTAGTTGGACCTTGAAATATTTAATGAGCCTCATTGACTTTTAGTTAAAACTGAAACCGAACCAATCAGTTTTTTCAAAACTTAAAACTAAACAGTCGGTTTTAAAATGGTTTCGGTTTTCAGAAAAAATTCTGTCTTCCACAATGGAATCTGATAAGTGAGATTTCGAGTAAATGTTTCCATAATCTTCTTCTGTCCGAAGAAATGATTCATCGAAATAATGAGTCGGTATTGATATCTACACATCTGACAAATGTTCGGGAGTTCCTCTATGCAATCATTTTCCTTCTTCTTGTTGCTACATATCTCGTTTGTACACATCTTCTTTTTGTTTTCGGGGCCTCTAGTGAGTTACAGACAGAGTTTGAAAAGGTCAAA
>JAUEJL010092632.1:0-14058 GCA_032274825.1 Drosophyllum lusitanicum
ATTTCTCAAGTTCTTTATATAAGAGGTTTTTTATTGATCCTTGGTATATATATAAAAAAGTTTTTATTCATATTAAGTATGGCCATGAGATATCCAACTTACGAGATATAGAATGAAGGGACGTCTTGCAAACAGATCTTATTGGGCAGCCCTTATGTGGACCCAAGGTTAGAAAACCTATGACAAGTTTGACATACTTAACGTGTAACCGCGAGATCTCAAAAAAATGTTTTATACTTGAAAAGTGGTTTACAAGAAAAATTGTTTATAGCCTTTGATTTGCTAAGTATTTGTGAAAAATATTTATCATGAAACAATAATTACTCACTACGCTTGAAGCTTACGTATTCATCTATGTATACCAGGAAACACGGAGTAAGGGACCATCGATGTATTACTTTCTAATAAATTAGAACTTTGTAATATTATCTTACGCATTTCCGCTGATGTAATAAGCTCCGTATTAAGTTATGATGAAAAAAAGTTTTAGTTTTCTCTATATTAAATTGTACTAAAGGCTCAAAGATAATACCCACAAAATCGGGATGCTACACGGATATTACATTTCTTTAACCCTAGAAGAAATTACTTAGAAAATAGATAGTTATTATTAATGCTCAAATATGTTAATGCACCAAAATCCACTCAGAATTCAGTCTCCTTTTCTCCAAAAACCTGCTTTCTAACTCAGGAAGTGAAAATTACAGGAACGTGATAACAACAACAATAACATAATACCAAGTGCATTGCTTCTGCCTATGATCACTGGTACGTTTCATTTTGTCAACAACTGCAGCAGCAATCCATCCAAACTCCAAACAAAAGAATGATGTTAACAACAAAACTCCTCTCAAGGAGGGAAAAACATCTACAAGGATTACAAACAAACCCCATTTGGATTAGGGTATGAGTATCACATCAAATCCATCCATTCATCCATCCATGTGATTACAAAAAATAGTCTGGAGTCTTGCGGGTAGTATCTGGTTCAATCTGCCTTGGCGCAGGATCAAATTGAAGAAAGTTTTGTTCCATGTTCTCTCCTATTTCGAGAATTGCAGCCATGTTTCCACATCGGTAACAGTAGTTTGGAGCACTGAACACCGTCACCACATTCTTTTCCTGCGACCGACATATACAGAACATTCAAAGTCGTTTGGTTGGATTATGTTTGTCTGTGTTATGGTGGGTTTTTTGTCCTTTTTGAATAATAATGTTTCAGGGTGACTAACCTGGCACCAGTTAAAACCCTCCATGACAAGCTGATGAGCTCTAGAGATGAGAGTGAGTCCATTTGTATGGTTAAACTGAGAAGCTATATCTTGTCCAAATGTGTAGCCAGCTCCACGAGGAGATATTCCCCATCCACATCTGTCATCTGGATCAGACCACAACAGATCACACATTGGTCCTTCATGTGGGACCTGCATACCAAAAGTATACCGTCGTCAGTAAATGTCAAACCATAAGTTTCTGCAGTATATAGTGATTAAAATCCTTGATGTACCTCTTGTATTCGGTCCAATGCTCGGATATTGTCTAGTGTATCCAAGGATGGTGACAGTCCTCCATGCAAGCAAAAGATCTACGATCCAGTAAATCAATTACACTTGATCACAGAGGAAGAATGACGGTGATAAACATGCACGTAATAGTTCTAACCTGGCTCTCGATAAGTGCTGTAAGAGGTAGGTAATCAAAAAGGTCGGTAAAATGCTTCCAAACATTAGCATTTCCATACTTTCTCAAACATTCATCATAAAATCCATATCTGAGTTGACCAAAAATATAAATTAGTAACAAAAAAAGGGGAGGGTTAATAATATACAAAGAACACTCTTCACCAAGGCAGTGTATATACGCATAATCACATCTTTTACCTTTTCATCAATCGGATAGAATTCACAGGGACCATAAGCATGGAGAAAAAGAACTAGTTATCTCCATGATACTTTGTGTTGTGGTGGACCATAAGTGAGAAAAGGAAGAAAATCACCTATTCTAAAACTTTTTATAACATGATACTTATATGATGCGGCCAAAAGCAATATGCAAAGAATAATTGATCTACCAATCATATTCACAGTTATGTTATACTTCTATTACATACATCAGCAATACAATCTATGCATAACAAAGATCTCATCATCCAATGAACAATACAGAAAAGAAACAAATCTTGAATTTTAAGTTTTTATCTATATAAGAACGGGCAGCATAACATTCCACCCATTTTTACATAAGAAAGTAAAGGGTCTTACACTTGAGTAATCTGCCGGCTCTCATGATTTCCTCGAAGAATTGTAAGTCTGTCTCTATAACGAACTTTTAGAGCCACTAAGAGTGTGACAGTCTCCACTGAATAGTACCCACGATCTGTGATAACAATCTTATTAGAATAGTCTTAAACAATGTATGTTCTACACTTGAACCAAACATTTTTTATATAAGACAAGAACCAATTTAAGTGCAGCATAGCTTCACAGAAATATATGAAAATGGAACTTGCAAACATATTTCTATATACCATTGTAAAAGTCATTTTGGCAGCGAGACTTCAGGACAATGTAGTTGAAGTGAATAGGTGCAACAATCGGATTATGTCGATGAAAGTGGTCAAGAAGAAGTGATAGTTAACATGGTTTATAGGAGGGGACTTCAATGGAGGACCAACACTTGTTTAGGAGGGGACTTCAATGGGCATATAGGAGAAGGGATCGATGGCTACTTTGGGGTTCATGGTGGGCACAATTTTGGGGCTAGAAATGATGAAGAACGTGTGCTTCTTGAGTTTGCATCAGTGCATGACTTGGTTGTCAAAAATTTTCTTCAAGAAGAGGGACACTCATTTAATTACCTACCAAAGTGGACGTCATGGCACTCAGATAGACTATTTTCAGCTGCGAAAAGGGTATTCTAGGACTTGTAATGACTGCAAGGTTCTCGTGGGTGAAGCTTGCACCTCCCAACACAGATTGTTAGTATTAGATAGTCTCTTAAAGAGGGATGTCCAACAAGGCCAACGGGTAGTTAAACAGAGAATACTTGGGAAAAACCCGAACGGAGAGGGTGGGGAGAGAGTTGTAGGGGCTGGTAGCTTTTTCTCAAGTGATGTAGATCACGCGTGGAATAGTATGCTAACACCATTAGAGACACGACTAAGGAAACACTAGGGGTGACTTCAAGATCTTTGCAGATACACCGGGAATTTCGGTGGTTTAGTGAAGAGGTTCAAGGTAAAGTTAGGTGAAACAGACTTGTTGCAAGGAGCTGATCTTAATTAGAGATAATATTCAGACAGATAGGACTAGAGGTAGGGAACATTATAAGGAAGCCAAAAGGGAAGCAAAGCCGGAGGTAGCCCTACCTAAGGAAAAGGCATATGAAGACTTGTATAAGAGATTAGATTTGAGGAAATTTATATCTACAAACTTACAAAAGCTAGGGAGAGAAGATGACGAGATTTAGGAAATATCAATTTTATCAAAGATGTCAATGGTTGAGTCTAAGCGATAAATAAGAAAATTAGGAAAAGATAGGGATACTATTTACGTTCTTTATTTAACGAAGAGAGGTGGTCGGATTTGATTAAGGACTATAGTGCCAACCACCATTTCCCAATATTTGCTAGACTTCGAGGATTCATGGGGAGGAAGTAAGGATCGCCATACAAAAGATGGGGAGGCAAGGCAGCAGGATCGGATCAAATTCCTACCGAGGCTTATTGGTGCCTAGTAGAGGTACCTCTTTGAAATGATTTTACGGACGGGAAAAATGCCAAAAGATTGGAGACTCAATGTGGTGTTGCCCTACAAAAACAACGGTGAGGCCTAAAACCGCAGCTACTCCCGGCGCATAAGAATTGCTCACCAATTCTTCGAAGGAGTGGAAGAGAGTGATCAAGTCGAGGCTGCGCCATGAAACGTCCATCATAGAAAACCAATTTAGTTTCATGCTAGGAAGGTCGTCAATAGAAGCAATTCACCTTATCAGAATCCTTCTGGAGAAGCGTAGGGAAAGACAGCTTGGTACCGGAAACCGGTACCGAGAATACCAACACCGAATTTCTTGAATTCTTGGTACCTAATACCGAACCGAAATACAAGAACCTGGTTCGATTCGGGAAATTCGGTCAATTCGCTCATCCCTACAATAGTGTACCCGGTGAGATTAATTGGAAGACCAAAGGTTCCTAGGAGTTATATAAGGGCTACAAGAGATATGTACGAAAGTATGATGACTTGTGTGCAAACCGCAGTAGACAACAGAGAGTTCTTCCCGGTAAATAGAGGGTTACATTACCATGATGACATTGTTGTAGTTTTGGAGATGGCAAAAGAGCTAAATTCCATGCTAGAATAGTGAAGGACAACCCTTGAGACCGAAGGACTACGAATTAGCCGCGATAAAACAGAATACCTTTGGTGCGAGTTTAGCATGGAATGAAGCTACGAGGGAAAGAAAGTTTGCAATGGAGAACACGTCTTGCACACTAAGGAGACTTACAAGTATTTAGGCTCCACTTTACAAAGGATGCAGAGAATAGGCGAGGATATGATCCATCGTATAATAGCAAGATGGGTGAAGTGGAGAACAACTATAGGAGTTTTTTGTGATAAGAAACTTCTATTGAAGTTGAAGAGAAAATTCTACTTGCCATTAGACCAACTATGCTTTATGAGGCGGAATGTTGGATGTTGATAAAAGGTGTGTAATACACGTTCTCAAATTGTAATTATTATCAGATTTTAATTATTAAAAAAATTTGGTCCTTTATTTATTTAGTATTATTTTGGTATTAAAGTTATTTCCCCTCAACAAGTTGAAAGGCCATTTGTGACAATTAGGAGAGTAGGAATGGGTATAAAAGCATTGGTTTGGGCACAAAACCCTAGTTGCCTTATTACAGCCGCATGTGTGTTACTGTTAACATTTTCGTGAGGAAGAAAGAGAGATTGAGGGGGGCATTTCTTGACCAAATCAACTGAAGTCAATTGGAAAAGGTCCAGGTATGATTCCCCTACCTTCTGTGATCAATTAAATCCTAGTTTAATGAGTTATGGTTAAGTTTCAGTAGGGTTTGATTGGGTTTATGTTGCGTCTAGGCTGTGTTTGAAGCCGAAAACCAAAATGGACCTTAGATCAAGTTAAACTTGATGATAATGAAATTAATTTGGTAAGATTTGTTTAGAACACGATTATAACATATTGCAACAAGAATTATACAAATTGGTTTGGGATTTAGTGACTTTGATTTTGAAACTAGTCGACTGAAAGCTTTAAATCGCGAAATGAATAGGCTTAGTGTTCTTAAATCACCAAGTAATCTTAGTGTTGAATCGTGGAGTTATTTGTATGCTAAATCGCCATGTTTGGTTTTAGATGACTGAATCTTCAATTAGTCCAAGTATTAAATCACGAAGCCCTATTAAGGATTCCATCGCGATGTACCTTTCCCTATATTAATCGACAGATCACGAAGTGGGTGATATAGTATGAATCGTCAAGTGGGTTGAGTCCCTACGGGGATTCCCCAATCGCCAAGTGGGTGGGTATTGGGAGCCCAAATCGCCAAGTGCCGGGGAGATTTGGATTGCCAACCACCCTAAAAAGTCAGAATGCATCCCTGAGATAAATCACCAAGTGAGGGTTTCAAGGGACTTTCTATAGTCAATAAGTATGATTAGGATATGTGATTGTTGATGTGGGAACCTTGATTAATAGGTGTCTACCGCTAGAAGTGAAACTTCGAGATAATGTACTAAGCTGTTGTGGTCTAGTGCTTGTGCTGCTAATCAAGTGAGTTTACACTAACTTATTCATTATGATGTGAATTATACATATTTGTGTATTGTACATGTTTGATACATATGTGTGTGAACTATTATGTGTTGATTGGTTATATTGTTGTGAACCGGTAACCTAAGGGGTTATCTAGTGAGCATCAAGGTCGAGTGGATCATTAATACTCATGTTGGTGGACATCATGGCCAAAGGGCCCATATGTGCATTCGTCACGAGATGTGTTATACCTGCATTGTATGCTATCCATCATAAGGTATGAGTACTGTGTTAGCTCATTAAGCTTTATGCTTACCGGATGTTGTTCTTTTCTTTTCAGGAACTTTGGGTAAAGACAAGGGGAAGTCTCCGTCGTGACAGCAGTGTTTTGTTAAAAGTGTTTACACAATTAATGGTGCTTCAGATGTTTTAAACAATATTTTGATATTATGTTTTGTTGACGATTGTACATTTTATATTTATGGAGGATAGTTTTTGTATGTGATTCCTTGTAAAAAAAAATCGGGACATTACAAGGTGTGGCAAAAATGAGGATGTTAAAGTAGACTTGCGGTAAAACCTTGTCAGATAAGATTCCAATCGGAATTTTGTAGGACGAGCTAAGTTGCGCCTATCAACACCAAGCGTTTAGGCACGTCAAGAGGAGACTTTGCACAAAGCTAGTTAGGAGAGTGGAATATATTATAGTCAGCGGTACAAGGAGCCAAGGACGCCTAATAAGGAAGTGAATAGTTTAGGACTCATCATGGAAGAGTTTCAACTCTACGAGGACATGACATTCAATAGGAAAACTTAGAGAGCAAGAATTAGAGGAAAGCGATTGAGTAATAGGTGGTTTGTGTAATGGCTTGGGTTAGGGGCTAAGAGAGGGGGTGTATACTATGAAAGTTATCACCTATCGGTTTTTTTCCTCTTCTTAGTATACCACATATTATTATTAACATAAGTTGGTTCATACACACACTGAAATATAAATTTAATAATAATAATATAATACCTTAATTGCATTTTAAACCGAATCGCTAACTTAATACTTCCATTTCCCTCAAACTAAGTGCATTTTAATTTTTCCCTGACAAGGCCAAACGAGTGGCATCTCTCTTATTAAAATTAAAATTTAGGAAGTCTCTCCACTCCCCGGTAGAGGTATGACAATTTACATCTTACCTCCCACATATCCCGCCTTTGAGGGATTGGATAATGTTGTTATTGATCATTGTAAAAGTCAGCAATAATTTACATGATAATGAGAACAAATTAGTAATGAATTAAGGAATGATTTAAAGCAAGAATTTTTTTTGAGATAATTCATATTTCTAGATCTCATTCAAATTTTAGTTTAGACTACCGATGCTATGTAATTGAAAACAAGTTTTGAGTGGTGTTGAGTAGTTCATAGTGCAATTTATAGAGAATTCTTGGCATGTTTGCATTTCGAAGAAAGAAAAAAACTTGCTCACCTTTCTAGGGATAAGTGGAAAATCAAATCGGTTAAGGTTATCAAAGATTAATGGACTCAACTTTCTCTTACCTGTTTGTAGGCCACTTAGAACTGTTAATAAGATGTAATAGATAATCATATCACTACTCACAAGCAATGTTGTAAAACTAGCTAAGGGGTAATGAAGCGGTCAGCAGGGAATAGCGAGTACCCGGATTGGAGTTTTTTATATATAAATCTCACAATTATACGTATCACATGTGTGTAAATACTCAAATATAAATATAATTGTTCTTATGACCCAAGAAATATGTTAGAAACACAAACATAATTGTTGAAAACTTCAAAATGTGTTGTATAGTCGACAATCGTGAGAAAAAGTGGAAGAGAGAAGATTTTATAGTTGTGATAAATAGTGGAAGAGAGAGAATGGATAAGGTTCAACAATACCGTTGGTACCGTATGCCATTGAAAAATTTAAAAAAATTGACTTTTGTTGACCGAGTAGGGACCGAGTAGAACGAGCTTTGACCGGCTTTGACGGAATCCGAGTAATTTGGCCGAGTAACCCTGACTCTCCTTGGTAGAACTGCAGTATACAACCTCTCACCATGTTTGCTTGACTTGGTTTTGGCCTATTCAACTATGAGTCATAATGCAAGCATTCATTCCCATATGTAGGCATATTGCCTTAAACTTTAATAAAATTACACATAAAATGTTAGACTGCATATATTCTAATTTTAGTTTAACATCGTCTAAAAGCATCTAGATTGCAAAAAACCGACTATCCTAGGTTTTAAAAGGCGTAAAGCGCCACAAATCGCCAAGGGTCCCAGAAGCCAAAGCCCTAAGTGCTAAGCAAAAGCGCTCACTTTAAGCACATGAAGCGCCCGAAATTCACAAAAAAAATACATAACACTTATAAATTACCTAACTTCTACATATAGTCATATAGTACCTTATCAATACTTAAACACCAAAGTGTCAATGCATATATTCAAAATTCAGAAGTACTTAAACACCAAATTTCTCAATTTACTTAAAGTTATTAATACTTAAATACTTATAACCATTAATCATACCATGATACCAATTACCAAAAATAGTCTAGAATGCATAATATGTGTGAGCATATCAATCCCAAAGTCCACTGTTTTAATGAATCAGCTTCTTGGCCCCGCTAAGAGCCCAAACTAATCAATCGACTACCTTAATCACTATTTAGCGCTGCTTAGCGCTTCACCTAAAGCGAGACCAAAGCGGGCGCTTTTTCTCTCTTTATGTAATCGTAGGGCTTAGGTACAGCTTAAGCGCTAACCCTCATTGCTTCACTGCTTAGCACTTTTAGCGGCACTTAAGCACGCTTTTTTAAACCAATATCTCAGCTTCCATGTGAATAACTTTTGAACGACCTATCCAATAAATCACTTCCAATTGATGTCACATCCACAAAGATAGCAATTCATGAGTTCCAAACATAGGTAATAACATCCATGTGGATGATGTACCCGATGTCTATTAGCTGATCGTGACAGCTATATGTTTCCTCATATGCACCTAACACTAAAGAGACCAACCTCGTTTTAGAATATATAATCTCTGCACTGGATTCTCACAGGATAAGAGAATAAAGACATAACATCTATCGAAAAGAAGCACAACAATAATCAACTGTAACCTAATTATATGATAAAACAACTTGATCTATATACTTGAATTGTCTAGTTAGATTAATTTGTAAGCAAGAAACTACCATGATTCCACCCAAATCATCTTCTATTGTGCATGGAAATCGTGGAGATTGCTGCCCAATCACCCATAACTCCATAAGCATCAAATTTGAATAAGCTAAAGCAATTTAGCAAATACTCTAGAAATCTTTCAAATTTCAACCAAGTATGTAAGCAACAACTAAATTGTTTACAATCAACTAAACTAGCTTAATACCCCATATATAAACACGGGTGATTTTTAATATAAATTTTAAACATTTATGGTGTGAAACCTTAAACATATAATAAATCTATATATCGATAACAAATCAAGAAAGATTCACGAAAATCAGAAGATGAAAAAAGAAAATTAATATACTCACAGATTTGCGCCGATAGTTGTTAGTGGAATTAGGAATTAGGATTGACATGGGATCTGATGGTTGTTGGTGAAAATTGCCCAACAGATTTGCGATAATAGTTGAATCAGGAATTAGAGTTTTATTGAAAAATACTTTTGAATGACATGAGATCCAATTAAGATGACGGTTAGACGGGTAACCCGTTTCTACTCTAGATCCGCGCCCAACTCAAAATTCACAGCTTAAGGCTTTTGACGTAAGAAACTCTTTGTTAGTCATTTTGGGAAATAAAGAGGGATGACTAGTGGAAAATAAATTTTAGAAAAAGAATGATGACATCATAACCCTTTTCTTTTAATATGTTGAACACCCTATTAAATTGCATTCCTTTCTTGATTACAAAAATCTACTCAAGTCATAGCTAATTGGATGTCTTGAATTGACACTTCTTTAATCTTTAACATGGTGTTCAACCCTCTTAACCTCAATTAGTTCAATCCTCGACAATAATACTCCAAGTAGAACAATCCAACAGATTTCTCTTAACAACTAACCAGTCATGACTAAAATACAGAAACATATTCCTATCACCTAGATATTGCAATTTCTCCCCTACATACTCATGTAGTCATGTATTTAAGTTCTTTCTTATCACCAATAATACAGCAATTTCAAATAATATATCAACCTCCTCCTCTGTTGTGAGCTCCACTTGACTTTTTCTAAGGAAACTTTCGGTAATACTTGTACAAATCTCCACAGGTTCAACAAGAATCACAAATTCGAATATTTCATAAAACTCCCGTCGTCTAAGAAAGTGAATTCGATTTCTAAAAGTGTTCCTACAGTTAATCACCATTAAATCCTCTGTCCCTCGCTTCCGAAAAAAGTTCATTAAGCCCTAAATTTTCAACATCCAGCTAGCTTATAACAAAGACGCAAATTTTATAGAGCAAAAAATCAAAATATTAAATTCTTACCAACGTAATCACCCATGAAGAGATAATTGGTATCCGGAGGATTGCCACCTATCCGGAACAGCTCGATCAGATCGTAAAACTGACCATGAATATCACCGCAAACCGTAACGGGACACTTAACCGGCTGCACATTCCATTCCTCCACAAGTATGGCCCTAGCTTGATCGCAAAGCGTTTTAACCTCCGATTCCGTCAACGGTTTGCACTCCATCAATTGCTCTATCTGCCGATCTATATCTGCGTGCGAAGGCATTTTTCCCTTTCCTTTTCCGACCAAATATCAACAGATCGAAGATCGGATCACAATAGATAAGAACAAAAAAAAAAGATCCCAGATCCCTAAAAATCGATTATTTTTACAAACAAAATATCAAAACTCGATCGGATTTAACATAACAAGAAGGCTAGGGTTGTATTTCAATATCATTTTCTAGCCAAAAACAGATTCGTCTCCATTGACTTCAAATTCCTCTCTCTAGAATTTGCCAAAAGAAAGCAAGAACGCTTTTGTCCGTGTATAAATATAAATCTGTATGTATGTAGCGAAGGCGAAAAATTATCATTTTCGCCCTTGTACTTTTGTTTTGTATAACTTTAGTTCTGTATGTATGTAGCGAAGGCGAAAAATTATCATTTTCGCCCTTGTACTTTTGTTTTGTATAACTTTAGTACTTTATAATTTTCCATGAATGATTCATCTTTTCCAATAAACTTTCCATAAACATTGACCTAAAATGTTAATATCATACAAGAAAATATAAGAGTGCAAGGAGTAGTAACACTCTATCACACCCATCACATCGTCACATCAGCTTTTTGTTAATACCACTCAGTCCACCACTTAGTTTCGTAATGGTCACTCTTCACCACATTAAATTCTGGAACCCACTTACATACCCACTAACCAATCAAAAATTAAAAAATAAAAAATAAAAAAGTGATAAAATGATTTGGGCCCACCATTAATAAACCACACTGCTTTTTAGCATGTGGTAGTTACCACATACATGCTTCCACCACACCTTCATGATGTGACACCACATCCACCACACACCCCAACCCCCTCCCACTCCTTACACTCTAAAGAGCAAGTATCCCAAATGTTACATTACTGATATCGAGTATAAGAGTGATTTGGATTGTAAATTATAACAGTTGTTAATGAAGCGTATCAGGTTTTAATGAGTTGTAATGTTTCGAAATAAAATCCTTTGAGCAATTTGGATCACAAAGACAAAGTTGTATTTTTACTGGTTCAAAAACATAATTAAGAAATGGAAATCAATCCCTTAGGCAATTTGGATTGCAAACCCAACAGATATAGCCAAACAGATGGGTTAATGATACGAAATTGAATCTTCTTGTGATCAAATTAAAAAATCTCAAAGTTAACTATCTATTGATTTTCTTCCTACTTCTTGTAGAAAGAAATGACTTGTAAGACTATGTTATAATCTATAATAGATGTTGCCTTTCAAAAAATGTCTCGAATAAAAAAAATTGAATTTTAATGAATTTTATATGTTTTGATAAGTTTCTTAGGAGAGTTGGCTATTCTAAGAAAACCAGATTGATAATTTGAATTGGACTACATGGATTGGATTTAAACCAAAATCAACTTATCATTTTGAATAATTTAGATTAATTCTAGTAGGAAGCAAATAATAACATATTTTTATCTGGGTTTCAAAGACAAACATTGGCTTTTGTTAATCTATTAAGCTACAGCTTACATTGGCTTTTGTTAATCTATTAAGCTACAGCTTACATATAGATAATAAGTTAAGAATAATTAATAAATTATAATACACTAGACCAAAGTTACATTATATTTTTTGGCTTAGTTTACTTTATAGTTTTACAAACACCTCCTTTAACAAAATCAAAATGGCTAATAAAAATGAAAGTATAACATTTTATGAATCAAATATTCCGATGGCTGATAACTTCATTGTAGTTCTTGTAGGAGTTAAGTGTACGGAAATGTAAGGAACCATTCGTAATTTAATATTGTGTTTTACAAAGTAAAAACGTCACGAGAAAACGAATTTGACTACCTGAAATTAACACTTAATGTAATGATGATAGACAAAACCTGTTATCCCTGGTTATTACACACAATATTAACATTTGGGCTAGTTCATTACATTTTTCTGGATGTTTGAATGTGTGACGGTTTTAGGGTTTTCAAGGTGTTCTTCGACAAATCAGGTGTCCACATGAATCATTATCACCAATCAAATTGGATCTAGGTTTTCCACATCTTGGCGAGTGTTTTGAGCCCAACCCCCACCCCTTAAGCATCTGAGGCCAAAGATAACAACACACTAGGCGGCATCGTTTGAGAAAAGATCAAAATAAGACCTTGAAACCTTATGACTTGTTCCCCGTGTTAAGGCAAGTCGAATGGACCCTATCATCACCCTCAAAACTGTCGGAAGCCGGATATTTGCTCCCATGCGGCAACAGTGGTTGAGTGTAACACCCTAGACACCGGTCTAGTAGGACACGTGTTGTGGTATGTGTAGTATTTGTTTATTATAATCTGCTATTTATTTTGAGAATTAATTAATTTAATTTAGAGCCACAAGGTTAAAATGGGAAAATATATATTTTATATTTTTATGTGTTTTCTTATTAATATGGATTCGTTTTTAGATAAGAGTCACGAATAATACCTCGTTGGTTAATAATTAATTGAGTAGGACCGTTTAATTAATTAACTGTGAGTTAGAGAGCAGATAGATGCACTATGTTTGAATTAGGCGTGAGTCATTACACAGCCTCATTACACCTCTTGCTTTCATTGTTATGCTTATCCATTTTGCTCTTGAACTTGGACTTGAAGAACGTCCATGAATCCAGCCTTTGTTTCTTCATTTCTTACAATCTTTGTGTTGATTATTGCTACATATTAAAGGTTAGTATTGCTCATTGAATTGCTCTTGTCATAGCTATGCTTTTCTTGATTCAAGTTAGGGTTGTTAAAATTGGGTTTATGATTTATTGATGGAATTGAGATTGGTTTGATATTTGGTAGTAAAATATGCTGATATAGCACTGAAATTATGTACAAATTCTGTGTTTTGGTTGATGGTAGCTTAGAACTCCATTAATGGTTGTTGAGGTTGAAGATGGTAATGGGTCATGATTATTTGTTGATGTAAATGTGTTTGTAGTTATGGTTTACATGTTATATGAGCTTGGTAACACTTCACAACTGCTGCAAATGAATTTCCAGGCCTTGATTTAGTGTGTTTTTGGTGTGGTTTGAAGCTGTGTAGAAAAACATATTTTTAGGTCTGTTCGGCTGCGGACGCTCCGCAGCCAAGGGAGGGAACACGTATGATAGAATCTGTTTTGTGTTGTTTTCTGCATTTATCCAATTGTGTTATGTTCTAATTGTTTAAACTTAGTTCTAACATGATTCAAATGAGGTACTTGGGTTAGTTTGATATTGGATAGCATATATGGATCATTAATTGGGATATATGCTTACTTGAAATCATGAAATGGAATTTGGTGTACTTTGTACATGCTTTGTTGCTTGCTACATGTTTAGTATCATGTAAGTATATTATATGCAACTTGGACTTGTCCTAAATGCTGGTTTTCACATGTGAAACGCAACGAGTTGGTTTTGACCCGTTTGGTATTAAACTTGATTTTTGGAGATGATTGAGAATTGATTACTAATTCTTGTTATCCTGTGTTCTCAGGAGGGGAGAAGACTCAGTGAAATAAGACTACTGAGTTGG
>JAUEJL010092643.1:0-14056 GCA_032274825.1 Drosophyllum lusitanicum
GACCGTTTACTTCGGTAACGGGAATGTTGGGACCGCCTACTACGGTAGCGGGAATGATTGATGCACCATACGTGAAAGAAGTTAATGATGTGACAATTCGGTTTGTTGTATGTAAAGTACTCGCTAAGCTTCGTGCTTACGGTTGTTGTTTAACATTCTTTTCAGGTGATGACCACGGCGGGGCTCCGGCACGCGATTGATAGCTCATTTCCCTCAAGCTTCCGCAATGTTTTGAACTAATTTGTATTAAAAGATGTATTCCAAGACAATTACAATTGATTCCGAGCTTTTACTAGTTTTCATCTTGGGTTGTAAACCGAAATATACAATGTTCCAATTATGATGAATTATTAATCGTACGCTTTGGGTGTTCGTTTATTTATTTAAAAAAAAAAATTTGGGACGTTACACTGAAGCCTTCCCATGATCCAATCCTGAAAAGATATAAAACAACTGTAAACATAAAGCTTAGTGGGCACACAATTTACACATCACACTAACTAGGTATGTACACCACACAATATCATCAATGATCACATATCCATACACGTAATACCAAAGTAGTGCACTGACGATGATTTCACACTTTTGGTCACAGTTGACTACCCAAGCCATACCAAAGGTTTTACATGTCTGACTGTACCCAAGTTGTGTTTTTACCACAATATAACACAACCCTTCACTTCATATATAAACACATTAGTTACACTTTTACATATTTAATACATGCGCATTCACACTAATATAATGAGTAAGTTAGTGTAATTCACATGGTTGCAGTTCAACAGTAAATTACGTATTCGAAAGATTCGCGTCTACCGACAATCACCTACAATTAAGGTTTTCACAATGTCAGATACTACCCAGGGTCAAAATCTCAGTATTCACTATTATGCTATGGTTTCCTACATAATCCACCATTTAGTCAATTTGCGATTTTGATAAGTACATAATTTGATTTACGATAGTGGCTCAACTTGTGATTTATGATCCTGCTTAAGTTGTGAATTACGATTTCCCCCATTCCTTAATTCACGATCCACCACTTTAAGGTTTTCCGATTCATTAAGGGTCTTGTTGTCTTTTCAATTCATTACTGGTATTGATTTACGATTAATATTCCTTTCATGGTTTTCAATCCAATTTGGTTCATACACACACAAGTCATATTTTGCGATCGAGGTCTAGCACATGTGATTTGTGATTTCTCGGTTTAATGATTTATGATTCCAAAGCTACTAAGGTTTTCGATTATAAATTACAATTGCAAGGTTTTCGATTCACGGTTTAGCTCCATTCTCGGTTTAGGATTCCGATTTACAATATGGGAAATCTCACGAAGAGACTTAACCCTCACTAATTTACGATTCAACATTATTATACATTTTTCGATTGGAAACTTAAATTAATTTATAATTTTGATCTACCGCCCAGTTTTCAATTCCACAACTACTACTGATTCACGATTGCACAAGAACATTTTTGATTCACTATTTCTCAGTCGGCTAAGTTCATAATCAATCCTAAACAAATCGTATAATTTCAATTGTATTAGGTTCCTAACATCAAGAGAACAAACCCCTAAGGAATAATTTCATTTTCATCGATATTTAATGACTCAAAATCCCCTCATGCTTGGTTTAAGTATTCGTTATCGAACTATTGAACACAACATAAAACTCCATGAGATTCTTTCTAAAATCACCCAGTGGTTTGTAAATTGATACACAAATGATCACAAGAGTATAGAGAATCATACTTGGTATCTTTTCCTTCAAAATCAATCGAGTAAGGTTGTCATTTCTACAAGTTTGCTCTCAGCACACACACACACACTCCCTCTTTTGATATAGAAAACGGTTACAGTAGTAGTATATTGAGCCCCGTGCCCTAAATTGGGTATAAATACCTTCCTTAGTTACTAGATGGTCACAACTAGTCCGCTAACTTTAGGAATCACATTTACTCAACATTTTATTAAATGAAGCATTATAATTACACATGAAACAAAAACGGGTATTACATATATATATATCATATACGTGTGTGTGTGTATATATATATATATATATGTGTGTATGTGTGTGTAGCTAGTTGACTACTAATTAATACATATATATGTAATAGGTGATTTATCATCTACATGATGTCTATCTGTAAGACATGTAGGAGGGGGCACTTTGAGGTGTGTTACCCATAAAAATGTAAACAAGTGTAATTTTTAGCTTAAATAAAGCTTGTTTTAACAAACATAGTATTTCATTATGGATACTTTGATCTACTTAACCTATTAAATCAAGTTGTTTACTATTTTATGAAGGAACTGTTAAACTTGACAAAATAATTTTCAAACCTGTTACTATTTTATGAATTTTTTTATTTAAATCTTCTCTGTTTAACTTCCATGCTCAATACCCCATCAAGAATGCTCGATTATTAACCACTAAATCAAATTCCAACTTTTCTTAACGTACATTGTCTAGTTGAGCTCGAGCTGTAGCACTGACAACGTCAACTAGGTACAGCTAGTCTCGAAAATATTTGGAAACTAATAACAAATTCATCAAAAAGATCTTTTAATTAGTACGTATTTGTAGCAAATACGTAAAAAATTTCTTGGAAAATCACTTGAAGTGCCCGATTTTCTAGTAGTGTGGTTTTGTGCTTTTAAATCAATCGACTTTTCATCAAAATAAGATAAACACAAAAGGCTTAAGCTAAAAAGATCCCACTAAATAACATCGACTAATTCTCTTTATTTTTCCTTTTTGGACACATTGAGAGAGATTCAAATCTGCAAATAAGAAAAGCGAACGACCGGTTACAAGTGTTTAATTAAACGAACCACATGCATATATATCAAAATATATCTAATATCTAATATAAGTATAAGAATAATTTTAATAAAATTAATTAGATAATCTTATTCATTAAATTTAAATAAAAGTTTTAATTATCAAATCATAACCATCCATTTTGATAAAATTTAAATTTAAATTTTGACTTTAAATTAAATCAAAATTATTAGAGATAATTTCATATATGTCATTCTTAAATAATAAAATATTGTATTTGTACATCTTAATTTACAAATATCATATTTACCCTTTATAATATTTTAAAATATCATATTTAACCAAAATCTTAGTTTATCATTCTAAAATATTTTATAATCATTTTAAATTCTTTTTTAATTATAACCAATAACGTTTAACTTTATTGTCCTTAATTGTAACAATAATGATCGATAACTTATGGGCAAATTGCGCGAAAATACAATAAACTTTGCCAATATTGCCATTGTATACAACCAACTTTATTTTGTACCTAAAAATATAGACAACTTACAAATTTTGTTCATTGTATACAACTGGTAACCAGTTATTTCTTTTATTTTTGAATTTTTTGAATTAGGATATTCATATCCTCTTGTGTTCTTCAAGGTATTCTTCAAGTTCATAAAAGATGAAGCAAATCAAAACAAAATCAAAACGAATGAAGCAGACCAAAACAACCTGAAGCTATGAAGAATATAACAAAATCAAAGCAAAATCGATTTTATACATCTAACAAGAATCACAAAGTCAGATGAAGTAAAATCGAATAACCAAGAATGAAGCTATGAAGAGCAAAATGAAGCAATAACATATGAACACAACCAATCGATTCATGAACCTAAGTGAAAAACGCAAACTGGAAACTGATTCATTAACCAATAACATATGAACACTCAAACCTAATCACTGTTTATCATATTTTTATCTAGAACCAAAATCAGATCTGGAAGAGTCACATCTTAGATACATGCGATGAAGAGAACCAGATCTGGACCAACTAACCTTCACAAAGGAATCACGATTGAACCAAATCTTAGAACATACAAACCTTGGCCATGTGAATCAGATCTAAACCAAAGACTTGCAAATCGATTTCGATTTTAGATACGGGTGATTTCAAATACGCGATTTCAGAGACTTGCAAACCTCAAAGCATCTTCATTTAGGGCCTCAAAATCGTGTGTTTATCCAAATCTGAATCGGAAATCCACTTGAAGTGTTCATGGTTGCAATCGATATGTGTTATTAAACCCTAAACACAGATTTGAAATTAAGATCTGAAATGCAAGATGAAGAACACAAAAGTTTGTTGTCATATATTTGAAATGCAAGAAGAAGAACTGTGTTGTTTATATCTATGGATGAATATAATCAAGAATATTCTTAATCCTAAGCCAGAGAAAAAAATAATATATATATATAATCATAAAAACCGGATGGTTACGGGTTACTAAAGGTAATTTGTATACAATGAATAAAAAATAGAACTTGGTTGTATTTTTAGGTACAAAATAAAGTTGATTGTATACAATGACAATTATAGTTTGTTGTATTTTCGCTCAGTTTGCCTTATATTATGAGAAGTAACAACTTTAAGGAATAAAATTTTATGCACCGTATTAATTTAAAGAAATTTTATAATAAAATATTTTTCTTATATTAAATCTTCTTATTTCATCTTTCTATTCATTATTATAGATGACATTTTATCATATGTATTTCACTAATTTTTTTCTTGATTTAGATTCTTGTCTTAATATTATAAGTATAGAGAAATGTTCATGCGAAAAACTTGTTATTTGCGAAAAGTGTGAGAAGTAATCTGGGCCATTTGATTATTTAATCAATGGTTTTAATAGCTTATGGCATTTTAGTAATTAAAATTAAATTTAATGTTTTTATAATAAACAAATGGTAAAAGAGACCTTACATCTCCTCTATCATCTAACTATCTCTCCTCTTTATTATGCCAACCATATATGATATACTCTCCTTTCCCACTTTTCAAAAAATTCAAACTTGAAAACTCTCTCTCTCTCTCCGTGCATCCTCTCCGCCGTCGGTCGCCGGTCACCATCGGTGGTTACCACCACCGTCGTCGTCTACTACATCATCGGCCACCGTTGTCGTCTATTACACCATCTCCGATCATCATCTGTGCAACCTCTCTGTGCAACCAGCCATCGGCCACCGCCATTTACACCATCGGTGGTTACCACCACCGTCGTCTACTACATCGGCGGTCACATCTCTCACACATGCCGCCGTCGCCTTCATCTGGCGACAAACAAAAGTCAAAATCCTAATTTCTTCATTTATCAACCGCCGCCGTCGCTTCCTTCCGCTAACACCACCACACCGCTGCTCATCCACAGATCCATGCCGACCTCCATTCGGGCCAGATATCCACGCCGCCGTTGCCCTAACGTCGTCGCCGCCGCTGTTGAACCACACATCCATGCCTACCACCGCCTTCACCATCGAAGATCAATGATTTGTTTTTCATCTTGTATGTTTTGAATGTCAAGATCACCAATGTTGAACACCATTTCGGGGTTTTAGACTTTTATCAATGTTGAACACCATTTTGATGGGTTTTATCAATGTTGAACAACCACCGATCCACCTGCTCCCGCGACAACCGCCTCCCCTCATATGGTTTAATTTTTTATTTAAAATTTATGGCTTTTTTTTCTGTATTTTATGTTTTTTTCTATTTCTGAGCTTTTTAGATGTAAATCCTACTTTTAGGTTTTTTTATTTTATTTATTAGTATGTAAATCATCTTTTATATTTTTTGTCTATATTGTTCATCATCAATGAACAATGATATATTTCATCTAAAAAATGGTTATTTTAGGTTGTTTAATATTGAACTTCTGTAAAAATAGAATTTTAGTAGGTTTATTGCGTAAATAGTTTGTTCATGAGTGATTTAAATAAGATCTGTTTTTTAGGTGCATAAAAGTTTTTTATTTTTTTATTTTATATCGTTTGTTCATCAATGAATATTAGATATTTTTTAAAAACATAGTTCTTTATTTTATTCATTATTGAACTTCTAGAAAATGAATTTTTAGTAGGTATATTGATTTAAGTTAATAGTTAATTAATTGGTGATTAAATAAGAGGGTTAGGTTGTTAACTTATTCATTGGTGAATATTTGAAAAAACAGGTACTTAACTATATTGGTTCAGTATTAAACATGTCATTATAAAAAATTTAATTAGAAAGAGATATAAATCTGGAAACAATTAATTATAGTAATAAAAAATAATAATCAGAGAGAGGAGTGAGAAATATTTTTGTTCACTAATTTAGCCTTTTGATTTAAATAAAATTTTTAATTATGAATAATGTGAACCACAAGATGAAACACCAAATCAATGGCTGATATTACTTCTCGCACTTTTCGTAAATAAGACACTATTCGCATAAACCTTTCCCTGTATATATAGTGAACTAAAATATTTCTCACACCGGAAGGGTAAATTAGTGAACAAAAATATTTCTGGATAGTTTCAAGTCAGAAGCCTAAACTATCAATCTCACACCTGAGCGTTCTCTTTATAAACTCCGCAAGAAGGACATGGCTTAGTGAGCACATAATCAATACCCTTAACGAATGCAAGCACATTCCATACATTAATTAAAATATATTTATCTCATTTGTGGTCCACGAGCACCGAAGTCACATCGACTTCTGAGATTACATCAATCTCTAGCAAGCACATTCCTATTGACTAGCCATGTGTGCCACTCAGGCTTCAATACATCGTCACATAACACATAACACATATTGCACATACATACAATTTAATAGTAGAGATCATGTAACTCACCTTGTTTAGTCTTTGATTTCAAGTATTATTTCCAATAAGTTTATTTCTACACAATCATCGATCCCTATAATAGATATTGTTTAATTTAGATTTTTAAAACATTTTCTAATTTTGGTGAACAGTACAAACACGCGTTCCTACACGCCTACACCAAGAGTGTTGAACCAGTTTTCAATCCTAACCCTACACAACCCATGTTGCAAACACGACTCGTGTATCTCAGTCAAACACGGTTAAAGCTTGGCTACATGGCCCGTGCCACCCCAAGGGCTATACACGGCCCGTGTTTCTCATACACTAGCTACTACACGGCCGGCACCCATTTACATGGCCCTTGTACATCATTTGACAGCAAAATGTTCACCGTGAACTGTTCAATTCCAGCCAATTTATCAACTAATTCAACTACAAGTGTTTCAAGCACATGTTTTCAACTTAAATATCACCACAAACACATAAACAACAACAAATTGACCAAAATTGAACATCCGATCAAAACTCAAGAACACAATTATATTTTGACCTATTAGCATACCGAAACACAAATTCTTTGATAACTTAATAGTTAAAACACTACTTGGCCCATCAATTTTAGTTTCAAAACTCAATAAATCATCACCATGATGATTCTAACCTAACTACACATACACTAAAATCAAATGGAGATGTTTTCACTACTAATGGTATCAAATTAGTCAAGAACACATATATACCTTATTGATTAAGTTCACAAGTTGATACTTTAATTTCTTCATAAGAAGATTAAACACATATTTTTGCTTATTTTTTTTCTTTCGACACTTCCAGACACAACACACGCTTGCACCTTTTCATTTTTGACTAATTTGACTAGCAACTTGACCGAATCAAGTTTATCTACAAAGTTCTATCCAATTTGCCATTATCACTCCTTGTAGTTATAATTCTTATAGATTAACCCCCATATCTAATTTCCTATACACACAATATTTAAGTTAATAAATAAAGTTTAATTTAAATTAACTCACAAAATTGGGGTGTTACAACTCTTCCCCACTTGTTTTGAATGCAAACAATTCTGGATAGTTTCATTTCATATCTTCCTCGGGTTCCCACGTATACTCTGAATCCTTTTGATGGTTCCACTAAACTTTAACTACTCCAGTTTGTTTATTGCGTAGAACTTTAGTTTTCCGCTCAAGTATTGCTTCATGTTGTTCAATGTAATTAAGCTTCTTGTCTACCGTTATATCCTTTAACGATACAAAAGTAGATTCATTAGCTAAGCACTTACGTAATAGGGACACATGGAAGGTGTTATGGATTTTTGATAGTTTGAAGGTTTCTCTAATCGGTAGGCTACCTAACCAACACGTGCAATGTTCTTCAAAGGACCAATGTATCTAGAACACACTTTACCTCTCTTTCTGAATATGATGATACACTTCCAAGGAGACACTTTCAACAAAAAAAATCTCTAACTTGAAATTCTAAAAGAGACCTCCTTTTATCTGCATAACTTTTTGTCGGCTCTAAGTGGTTTATTGTCATTCACGTATTTGTTGAATTTTTTCAGTAATCCTTTAAACCACTTTTGTACTGCCAAGAGCTCTTTGACCCACTTCCCCTAGCAGATGGAATTGCTGCACTATGGACCATATAATATCTCAGATGGTGGCATGCCGACGCTTTTGTCATAACTGTTATTATAAGAGAATTCAGTTAGTGGTAAGTACACATCCCAGCTACCACCAAAATCCAACACACAAATTCGAAGCATGTCTTCTAGATTTTGTATTGTCTATTCACTCTGGCCATCTGCACATTCCGACCTTATAATATCTCAAATGGTGGCATGCCGACGCTTGTGTCATTACTGTTATTATAAGAGAATTCGAGTAGTGGTAAGTACACATCCCTGCTACCACCAAAATCCAACACACAAGTTCGAAGCATGTCTTCTAAAGTTTGTATGGTCCATTCACTATGACCGCGGTTTGAGAATGAAAAGCTGTACTAAATTGAAGCTTTGTACCCATATCCGCATGAAGTTTTGTGAGGAATCGTGAGGTAAATCGGCCGTCTCTATGAGAAATTATTTTCACCGGTACTCCATGTCTCATAACTACTTCTTTGAGGAAAATATGATCCAACTTTTCAACGGAGAATGTTTCTCGAATAGGGATAAAATGAGCACTTTTAGTCGCCCTATCCACAATTACCTAAATAGCATCATAGTTTCTAGGGGTTTTAGGGAGTTTGGTAATCAAATACATTGTTTTATGCTCCCACCCCATTCGGGTATCTCTATTGGTTGTAACTTGCCATGAGGTTTCAGATGTTCGGCTTAACCTGTTGACAAGTTAAAGAATGCTCAACAAAACTAGCAACATTTCTTTAATCGGCCACCAATAATAGGCTCTCAGATCACGATACATTTCCATAGCTCCCGGACGAATAGAAAATTTTGATGGATGTGCCTCTTCAAAAAAAATTTAGATTGTACTCCACCGGTCAATGGTACCCAAATTCGCCCGTAACCGGTCAAAAACCCACGACTGTCTCGATCGATGTGCAGTCTTAATCATTTCAAGTATAGGTGCAATGACTGTCATTCCCAAGGACTAGATAATTAAATGCATATAACTGGCTTTCCGGCTAAGTGCATCTCTGCTACAACATTTGCTTTACCAAGATGGTAAAGTATTCCACAATCATAATATTTAACCAAATCCAACCATCTTCTTTGTCTCATGTTTAAATTCTTGTGTTTCAAAAAGTACTTCAAACTTTTGTAATCCGAATTGATAGTACATTTCACACCGTATAAATAATGTCTCCAAATTTTGAGTGCAAAAACTACAGCAGCTAACTCAAGATCATAAGTAGGATAATTCATTTCATTCATGTTCCACTATCACGAGGCATAGGCAATAACCTTACCTCTTTGCATCTAAACACAGCCAAACCAAGTCATGAGGTGTCATAGTATACCACCAAGTCATCTACTCCTTCGGATAATGTTAAAATAGGAGCTTGACAAAGCTTCTTTCTCGCTCAAAAGCTTTCGTTTGACTTTCTCCCCATTTGAACTCCACATTTTTCTTAGTCAACGAAGTTAATGCCACAACTATTTTCGAAAAATCTTTAATAAACCTCCTACAAAAACCAGCCAAACCTAGAAAACTTCTGACTTTGAATGGATTCTTTGGAGGTACCCAATTCATGAGTGCTTCAACTTTAGCAAGATCAACTTTAACACCTTCCCGATTAATAACATGACCCAAAAATTGTACTTCTTGTAATTCATATTTTGAAAAATTAGCATAAAGTTTATCTTTTCTTAGTGCTTCTAGCATTTTTCGGAGATGTGCTTCATACTCCTGTTTTGTTTTAGAATAAACCAATATATCATCTATGAACACAATATTTGATTTATCTAACATTGGTCTACACATATGATTTGTAACATCTCAATTTGGGTCTACTCAAATATTTGAATTTCACAAGTCAATTAGGTTTTATACACACTTACGGTGTTATTGGTGTGTTTAATAGTTATTAGGTAATTAAGATAGTATTGGAGGGTTAATTAGTAATTTGATTTCGATATAACCCTTGTTTGGATTTATCTTTTAACCAAAAAAAATAAGTTTGGGTTGAAAAGATTAACCTAGAGATGGATTATAAGTATTAAAATAAGTTTTGATGCCATTTAGTTGAGGATTAAAGTTTGTAAGATTGATTAATTAATTTAGTTGTAAGAATGTCTTATGGTCAAGATAAGAATTTTGTGATCTATAATGCTATTTATACATCTTTAGTGTTAAACACTTATGATTATTAAGTTGAAATGTATTAGCCATGTGATATATACTCATAACTTAAATCTAGGGTAAATTATAGAATTTACCAAAATTTAATGGATCAATTGTGTCAAAACTACAATTTGACCTATTTAAGGGTCAAACACCCCTTTCTTCCTCATTTTTAGTCCACCAACTTAGAATAGAGAGAGAGAAGGAGGCTGGTCTCTTGAAGATTAATGGTGTTCCAGCATGATCTCTTATTGCATGTGTGAATTTCTTGAAGATTTCTAGCAATTGAGGCTGAAGAGTACTTGTGGTGGTATTTGTTTTGAAGGATTCATTCATAGGATCTGAGAATTGTTATTTCAAGTAAGTTTATGTGACCTTTAAGTGTTCTTCATGTTAGTTAGGAGATGAGAAATCTGTAACCCCATGTTAAAATGTATTTGTGATTCATAAACATTGAGTTTTTGGGGAAAATTGAGAGTTTAAATGGGTTAATTGTTTAATAAAGCATTTGATACAATTGTTGGTTGTTTTTGTCAATTTTTTTCCCCAAAACTTTAGAAACAAGTTTTAAATGCTGTGTTTGAGTTTGGGATCAAATTGGTTAAGTTGCTTAGTCAAAAATGCGATATGGCATTCTGTAGGTGCTCGCGGCACGAGCCATGTGCTTCGCGACGCGACTCTTGCCTAGACTTCACGTAATTTTTCCGGAGATTTGTTCACGGCCCGAGGCCCATGTACAGCCTCAAAACCTCCTTCTAATATATAATAAGAATATATATAAAAGATCATTTGAGAACCCTTTTATTGCGAGTACTGCGAGTACCATTTGTAACCGCTATTAATCTCCTTAATAAGGGTATTTTGGTCTTTTATATAATTTTCCAATGGTGAATTGTGTCTTGGGTGAGTTGTTATTAAAGATCGAGCCTTGATTTTACCGAAATACCCCTCGTTAATGCATCATTAATGAGTCATTAATGTGTCATTAATTAGCCGTCATTTTTATTGGCCATTGATGTATTTTAATTAAAGGTTAAGACTGGTTCTCACGGTACTCGCAATAAAAACGGTTCTCAAATGAACCCTCCCTTAGTGTTATAAAAAACAATTTGGGAAGTTGACAAAACTTTGTCTTTGCGCGGGTATTATAATAGTTATTTGATTATAGTAAAATTAATTTTTATCTTTATATGTTTGTGTACACTTTATTTTAATCTTAATTATTTATAAAATAAATTGTGAATCAAGAGCCCTGTTTTGATCTTTGATATTTATGATACAGAATATCATAGTTTTGTTTCAAAAACATCTTATCCAAAATCAACAAAAGTTCATCATCGTTACTGTGTTAAAAGAGGTCCAAAACTGGCCCCATTCCCGTTTAAAGTACATTATTGAGAACATAGATCAGTTCGAGACCCATAGGTTCTATCTTACTATGAAGTAGTAACAATGTAAACTAAAATAACAAGACTTTAGCATGATCACAAGACTTTCGCATGATCCTTAATCACCACTTCGATATCGATGTGCATTCCTCATTCTCACAGTTTGTAAATGTAGTATATAAGATCAAATGGTAAACCGTATACTATGATATGAACAGAAGTATGAAGAGAATATCTTTAGGAATCGAAATAATTTACTGATATGTGCAGATTACATATAAATAGAGTATTGGTTTTTGGCGGTTAATCACGCACCAAAAACTGCCTAACAGAAACTTACTAACAGATGTTTGACCATTGATGGTTACTAACGGAACCAATAAGTACATGCTACGGTCAAACTTATTCTTTCCATTATATATATATTACTACATAACACAACATACTAAGGCTCTATACGTACTACTAATCATGGCTACAAGTTTGCTAATTCTTAAACCATTATTTGCTAACAAACTAAAATAACAAGACTTTAGCATGATCACAGGGAATCAAAGCAGTAGCAAAGAATAAATCTCGTCTTAGATTTTGAGTTAAAGAATCAGATTCAAAACCAACTAAAATCGGAGTGGGAGCCTGCATCATGAGCAATTCGAGGCAGATGCATTACATAGAAGAAAAATCAATATTACAAGAGGGAGTCGAATTTACTCGTAGCAGCCTTGCTATGCTTCGATCGTCCTGTGCCCTTCTCTCTCGGACGTCGCGATCTGTTGCTCTTACTCCCTCTCACCTTCGATTCGAACCTACAGATGACTGGCTTCGAAAATTGCATAATGCAACCGGTATTTATCGAGCTTATCGTTGGAGAGTCTTGAAGGACTTCTATCTAATTATCAGGAGATCGTTAGGCAAAACACAGATAAGTTCTAGGCTTATGGGTTTGGGCTTATTTATTGGGTTTATATTTGTTATTCCAATTTGCTTAAATCTGATGGACCAAGTCTTGTTTGCATTTATTTATTTATTTATTATTATTATTATTAATTATTGGTATTATTAGTATTTTTTTGGGTATTACAGTTTGAACTTCAAGTCTTTGCTTCTAACAACAATCGAAGCTTCTCACATAAGAAAGAGAATCAGAAACAATGGATGATATCCAGAAACTTGCGATTGACTGATAAAGAGAACGAGAGAAACAATAAAAAACTTGCGATGGACCGATAAAAAGCTTGTGATGGACTGGTAAGATATCCAGAAACAATAAAAAAAATCGATGAAGAGAACTAGAGAAGTACCTTACTGTCGTATGATAGCAACAATCGAAACTTGCGATGGACGGAAGAGAACTAGAGAAGTACCTTACTGTCGTAAGATAGTTAAACTTTCATGTAATATTCCATAGGAAAAAAAATTAAAAGTATCCATCGCAACACGCGGACAAACCTACCTCGTTAGACAAAAAAAAGTAAGGAAATAGAAAAAAAAATTAAAAGGAAAAACTTATATAGGTTGTTGGCGGGTTGACACGTAAACCCAATACTCAACCCGAACACGAATTGTATATTATACGGGTTACGCAGGTTAACATAAAAATGACTCGATCCATTTACGCTCAATCTAAACCCATTTATTTTTGTGTCGGGTAAGTGTCGTGTTTCGTGTTGTGTGGATAATTGTCACCTCTATATTAGACTCTATAATAACAAGACTCCTATAAATAAGTGTCCTATAAAATATTAAATTTTTTTTTTTAAAAGAATAAAAATAAAATAAAATATTAAATATTATTACCATTGTGTGATGTGACATATTAGAATCTATAATAACAAATCTTCTATAAATAATTGTCCAATAAAATATTAATTATTAGGACCATTATGTGACGTGTCCTATTAAACTCTATAATAAAAAGACCCATATAAATAAGTGTCCTGTAAAACATTAAGTATTAAGACTATTATGTGATGTGACCTATTAGACTCTATACTAACAAGACTCCTATAAATAAGTGTTGATGACGTAGGTCATACCTACGACCCGAATTAAGGTTCACTTGTGTAGCAGACCCGAAGGTTACTTACCGATCCAGACCTTATGTGATACCCGACGTATATTATGAAGTAACCAACATGTAACACCCGAATTATGGATAAGTATCAAAGGCATAACCCTACACCATCCACCA